>APFE030153401.1:92974-133640 GCA_000404065.3 Pinus taeda
CCTTTGATATCCTTGGAGGTGACTATTCCAACCGAAGAAGTCCTCACACTCCAATAGAGTTGGCAACCTGTCCTTAAAAAAAAAAAAAAATGCCTGCAAACCAATTGTTAGTGCAAAAGAGACTTGGCATATAGAGACCAAGTTGAGCTTGTCATTGAACCGACAATGACAAGCTACAATGAGAGCACAAAATATACCAAGCCCAAAGGAGATTTGAGATAGCTGCAAATCTCTACTCCCTAGACAATAATGCCTTCAGGAAAATGCACAAAGAAAAACAACTAGATAGCAAATGTAAAATCAAATGAATAATAACATCAAACGACACAGGTATACCTCATCAACCAAAGAGTGCACCATAAGAGAAGCTAGTAACCCCAAAGACTTTTATTTATTTATATGAAAGATGAGTACAAAATCCAGCAGAGTCTCCGCAAGCCCAACAACTCGTTCTATATCACAAATGAGAGCTCAAGACTCATATAAATAAGAAAATGGGAGATGATCCCAAGGAAAATTCCAATGACAAGTGGAGATGGATTGACAATCCCAATGCTAGCAAGTCAAATTCCAAGTGGCTGAGTTACTGACTGTTGGCTGCCAACGAATTGCTGTAGATTTCCATAAAAAATTTCTTTAAGCTGCCAGCGTATCCCCTTAACTGATATACGCATTACTTTGATTAGACAATTGTGAAACTTAGTGGGAGAAAGTAGGAAAAATATCCCACTCAACTAGCTGTTAACCCAAACATATGAAACGGTGATAAACACGTGTTACATTTGGCTGTCTATAGGCTGGAGTAGACTGCTGCGTATCATCCCTTTTGGCTGGCAGTAACATATCCCTGCGCTGATCCCATTCGCTGATATGTATGTGAGTGGGAGACAAGTGAGAGTAAGTGGGGGACAAGAACTGTCCCATGTGGCAGTTCTGTCCCACTCAAACTTTTCCAAATCCGTGAGTTTAAAAGATGCACAAACTGCTGCGTATAAACTTCACTGCTCCATGAGTTTTAGTGGGGGACAAGTGGGAGTAAGTGGGGGACAAGAACTGTCCCATGTGGCAGTTCTGTCCCACTCAAACTTTTCCAAATCCATGAGCTTAAAAGATGCACAAACTACTGCGTATAAACTTCACTGCTCCATGAGTTTTAGTGGGGGACAAGTGGGAGTAAGTGGGGGACAAGAACTGTCCCATGTGGCAGTTCTGTCCCACTCAAACTTTTCCAAATCCATGAGCTTAAAAGATGCACAAACTGCTGCGTATAAACTTCACTGCTCCATGAGTTTTAGTGGGGGACAAGTGGGAGACAAAGTCTGTCCCATGTGGCAGTGTTGTCCCCACTCAGTTCTCATATCCATGAACGATTTCTTATACCTTTACGAATTCTCTTAAACTGAATTTTATACCTGCTGAGTGGATAATTCGGAACTCTTTGACTGGCTGTTGACTTTGTCTTTCTAATGTGGCTGCCATGTCACTATTTCCCCCACAAACTTTAATCTGCACCAACATATTGAAATAAATAAAATTATTTGAACTTTAGCCATATGTAATATTTCAACGTTGCCTCTTTAACTTAACACCGGACCATTTGACTTGCCACTTGGAACTTTGACTGACTTTCCTCCATGTGGTGGGCCCCACATTGCTGCTACATCACCCTTGATATTCCTTTAACTTTCCATGTCAAAATTTGATTTATTTTGACTTTGGAAAAATTTATAAATTTTTCCAATTATTCATTTTTTTGAATTTTTTCTTCATTTTTGCTACTGTCACTTGAAAAATCGGCTTTTGAGGGACTCCAAGTCATTTTTTGACCCCCAAAGTGGGTTCTAGGATAATGCTGGGCCTCTGAGGATGAATTTCAAGTAGTCATACGCCCCAGACATTTCCTAAGGCCACTTATTTATGCCATTACATAGAAAATAATTAAAAAATCCCGTTTTGCGGGAAATTTTTAACTATTAAAAAATCCTACTTAGACCTAGCCAAATTCCACGAAACTTTTTGTGATCTAGTATGGTAATATACATCGACCCTAGACACTAAAATGTGTCAGAGGCTCAATCTTCAAACCGTCACCCCGGCTTTGGGGTAAAAATGAGTGAAAAAATCCAGAAAATTATCCGCCTCTGAAAAAGAAGGGATAATTAACCGGATAAAAAAACACTCCAAGGTGTACTCGTTTGCTGATCGAGTCCCAACATCCTAGGCCTGTTACAAATTCAAAAAACTCATCATTACTAGTATCACTTATTACAATTCCCCGCAGGGTGTGGAATCTGGGTACAAGAAAGATGATGAGAAGATAGAAGTAGAGTTAAAAAACTCTGTTGACTGATGACATCTGATGGTACAAGTGTCCTCTGGATCATCCTTGGGCACGAAGTCTTCATATAATCATCAGGTGCCACTTGAGTGGTCAACAGGTATGACAATGTCAGTTCACAAATAATGATCTTATGTTTCTTGATTATCCTCTATTGGCAGGGACGTGATTCTAAAGGCCCGAGATTTTTATATTCAGCAGGTGAAATTCATTTTTCAAGCATAGCTCCATTCTTGTTATGCATCCACATTTTCACTGTGGCATGACAACTAGATGTTTATTACAAAGTTAATACATAGCTTGTGTTTATGTTGTTTATTTGATTGTTGTGAAGAGGTGAAGTGTAGGAACACCAACTGGTCTTGATTGGTGGCTGAACACAATGTTATGTGTAAATTATCTCAACCTAGTTATTGCTAACTCCCTAAATTACACATTTGAATATCAAGTCCTTAATACCAGCATGGAAAAAGTCGTGATACAATTGGGAAAGTCTGATTTTTTGGGCTAGCTGATTTTATTGGCTGATTTTTTGTTGTTTTTTTTTGAAAATGAAAAAATCTCGATTTTGTAAAAAAAGTCGGAATTTTATCGGGAGTCAAACCAAAAAATCGTGAACCCTGCCCAGGCCGCAGATAAGTGAGGGAAAAGGCTGAAAATCACACTTATTTTTCTCTTCTTTTTGTCATTCATCCCTGTGGAGAGTGGAGGTGTTTTCCATTGCCCAGGAGGAGGAGATTTACTAGTTTTGTGGTGTGGATTTGGAGATTTGTCCACTGCTCAACGTGAGAGACTCAAGGTGCCGATTTGCTGCTGCCATGTATGCATTCTAATTTCTCTCTGTGTCTTTGTTACACATGGCTTCTTAAATCTTTCCATTAGTTTGTTTTTAGTGTTTTTTTTTTGCTTAGAAATTTGAATCAAAACATTGTTTAGAATCTAGATTGAATCAAAACTTCAAAATGTTTAGATTGTTTACATGTTTCAACTTTCAAGAATAAAAAATTAAAACCCTTGTTAAGTGAATGTGAGCGTGTTCAAGTGAGTGAGAAGAGGCATTTAAAATTTAAAATCAACAATTACATTTGCGTTTGCTTCTTATGTGATAGGCAATTTCACCCTGTGTAGGAATTTGGTAATCCTGATCCTACACCCGACAGCGGGAAGGGGGAGGGGTCAATAGACAATATTTGTCTTGCAAGTTGTGTGGCAAGCATATGTCAGGGGATGTCAACAGATCAAAATTCCATCTGGGGCAAATTTCAGGGAAAAATATAGAACTTTGCCAAAAAGTAACTCCAGAAATCATCTGAAAGGCCATTAAAGAGGATGCCAAAGACAACAGGGCATAGGAAAAGGCAAAGCCATTCCCTATTCACGTAAAAGGGGCAGAGGATCCCAGTGACTGATTATTTTATTGCATGTAGATGACTCATGATATACATTTATTATATTTTTTGTTGATATTTTGACTCTTGAGAATTGAGACTGAGTCGGGACTCAAGATTCAGGACTTGATTCACTATTTTGATAGGTGATGTAGCACTAGGCTTCATATACGTATTATATATTAGCTTTCTTTTCATGTTTACGTGGAAATGCATTTCTTTGATGTTGTGGATACTTTAAATGCTAAAAAAAATGAATGTTTTTGTATTTTTTTAATTTTGCAGAGTTTTTGCTGATTTTTTCAAAAACATCTTGACTTTAACGACTTCTTCAATTTCTGGACCCTTGCCGATTTAATCTCGAGGTCGACTTTTTCCACATTGTTTAATACCAGTCAGGGAAACTCTGGAGATACTAAGGAGTGCTTCCCAATGTCACCACAACAGCTCTCCTCCCACTATAGAGCTGGTGCTGTTCGAGGTCAAGGATGGAATCCCTAAATGCTGTTGCTTGACCTGCAAATTAGACTCAAAAGGCAGAAGATAGATCAAGTGAAAGAAGAAATTAAAGATATTTATATCAAGAGGACATCAACAAGATAATCAGAGTGGCATGTGTTGGAGTACATCAACAGGATAATCAGATACGAGACAAAACATGGGCTTGACAGTGCTCTGACCATAACTGCAAATTCTTTGTCTATTTACTTAAGTGTCAATTATTTTCATGCTTGCATTTGTACTGGTTGTATGCTTCAGTCCCGTTGACCTGTTTTTGTGGTCAATCGAGTTGCTATGTCTCTACCAAAGGATTTAAGAAATTTTGTATGTGTGAAAGATGCTTCAATCACATGTTTTCTTCATGGAGAAAGTCCTGTCACTCTTCTCGGATTTTTCCAATTAGTGGATTGAAAATCTGAACTTTTGGTCCTAGCACTGAGTTTAACATGCTACTGTGATATTAAGGATACATGATATTTTTCAGCATTCGAATGATTGCATTGTTGGTCCAACCGGTTTCTGTATTTCATGCAACACTGTCAATTTATAATGAGTATATGTTAGTTTCTGCTTGTTATATCTAACAGGGGCTGTACTAAAAATGTATAGGATGTAGCTATTTGAATTTTTAGAAAGGCGATAAAAATTGTAATGGTCTCAGCTTTTAACTACTTATATGTTTTAGTTCTTATTCTGGAGATAGTGCTATTTTCTTCAGTCAGTGACTCAGTAGAATAGAACTTACTCTTGGATATAACTACATGGTTAACTAGGAACATGCTAAGAACTGACATGGCTATCTGAAACTGCAGGTTTGGGATGTTTCTTCTTCTAAGCAGGACGTGGTCATTGGTGGTGCTACATTCTGTCTTTTCAACAGCAAGAAACAACTTAAAACAGGACAGCAGAAACTTAGGCTTTGGCCAGGGAGAAAAGCAGATGGGTCAGTGCCTACTACTACACCAGGAAAGGTGAAAGTTCAACAATCTAAATGAGAGAAGTCTAGATCAAACGTTCGCTTTATACTGCTAAAAGCTTGATATCCTAGATATTTTAGAATGGGTTTTGTTCAGCAAATTTCAGAGTATGATGAGATAAGATTTGTAAATCAGCTTGGGTATTATTTTAAAATCAGAATGCTGATTACTACTTGAATACAGGTACCTAAGTCGGAACGAGGAGAAATTGAGCGCTTGGAGAAGCTAGTCAACAAGTATGAACGTGGGCAGATTCCGCGTATTGAGTGGCTAGATGAACTTGCATTCAGAGCCATTGAGAAAATCAAAGAGAGAGAAAGTAGATGCATTGGGACATCTCATTTACATCTTATTGTTCATCTAGTTCCTTTTGAGCACCAAGTTACTTTCCAGGTTGGCTTTTTAACATGTTTCTTGGATATTGTAAGAGGGTCAGTGTCATCTTATTTATTTCAAAAGCAAAATTTTAATACTTGCAGTTTTATGTTTTTGCAATTTAACATGTTTGTAGGTTATCCTGAGAGGGTTGGTTATGTCATCCATCTTATTTGTTTGAAAAGAAAAATTTAATACTCGTGGTTTTATGATTTTGAAAACTCTTACAAACTTTGTTTGATCGTATGCACCCAGCATTTCTTCACACATGCAATTTGTTCCAGAGCAGTTTTTTATAATGAACATTGAAAACCTGCTTAGCAATGCTGTTGTTTACCATTAGAAGTACTTCTCTATTATGTGTTGCAGAACACTCAAGATTAGATATTTTTTGAGGAAATAAGTGGATAATGTGTAAAAAAAGCAAAACTAAAATATGTACAACATGTACAGAAGCTCAGACTGCACTCAGGTTATCTTTCTTAGTGTTAATAAAACTGAGACAAGGTCCAGTTATGCAAAAACATTGTAACCCTTGATGTGTCTTATCAAAAGAAAATTTTTGGCTTGCAGGTGAAAACATACCTCTTTCTGCCAAATCATAAGGAAAGAAGAAACATAACTAACATTAATGTCAGAGATACATTTGCACCTTAATTTCCAAAGGAAATACAAAGCCGTATTCGAAAGCCTGGCAAAAACTAGGAGGACCAACTGTTTAGAGTCACCAGCCAGGGAAAACCTCATAGATTATAAGATAAGTGCAAAGACCATGCACTAAGGACTCATTGAGTATGTGTATTCGATATATCTTCAAAGAATCAAATCCATGAAACCCACCTGGCATTTAGAGTTTATCCTAGTAGGAACTTCTTATGTTAGCAATGGATGAAATTTCTTTGCATCATAACCTCGGGGAGGCTTACCAAAAGACCAACACCAATGTCTTCAAATTGGACCCTATTACCCCTCATTTTGCATGATGCCTATACTAGTGGATTTTTTTTCCCATGCTCGTGATTCTCATCACAAAGAACTTCGGATGGTTAGGGTGTTCGCTTGGTTTCATGGATTATTGATCACATGGATGATGATGTGCTAGAGGTTTTGATGTTGTATTATTTGGTATACTTGTTCAACATAGAGAGATGATGTTACACTTGATCATGTGATGTTCTAGTCTCCATGCTTTGCTAGATGATTGCACATGAAGATGTACGCATCCCTTATGGAATGCCCTTTCACTTTGGGCTAAGTGAACATTGCATTGGCTTGATCATTTTGTTCGCTTCTGTTGATTTATGGTAGCATCGGATGTGCTCTAAGCCTCAAAATTTGCATGGAGGCTTGGACACATGCATTCTCCAATACCCAAAAATTGTTTTGGGAAATTCCACCCAAAGACAATTTATTAAAATAATTAATTATTTTTAATGGAGGCCTAAGTCTAAACTTAGGGAATTAAAATAATTAAAGGGTATTAATCTAAACTATTGGTGAAACTTCTAGAAGAAGGCAGAGATGGAGTCCAAATGATATGAGCCATTGATTAGGATCTAATCTGGGTTGTTGGTTCTCGATGGGCACTTGGGGAATACATCGAATAGAGTTCAGAAGATCGAATTTTTGAAGCAGAGTAGCTGCCAGTGAGAATTCAAAGTGAGATTTTGCAGTGAGGGGCAGGGATAGTTCCGGTTGGAGATTTCTCATGATCAGGGAATACTCAGCTGAGGAGGCAGAGAGAGATCCAAGAGAGGCAACACAAAGCCAGAAGAGGTTGACGTAGGGTCACACAGAGGCAATGCAGAGCCTTGAGGAGATCCGAAATTTGCTGGAGGGATCGATTTCTGTAGTTGGAAGCCGGGGTGTGAGACCGGGAGAGCAGAAGTCAGAATCTTAGAGGCAAATCGATCAGCCAGGAGGAGTGACGCAGACCCTAAATAGTGTGATGCTGGGCTGACGCAGTGACTGTGCAGAGACAACGAAGAGGTAGCCAGGGACTAGTCATTCAGTGGCTGGATTAGCCAGGGTCTCCTATGATAGTGTGAGGTATTCTCACTTATCTCTTTGTCAATGATATTCTCTGTATTGGATAGCCAGCAGGGCATCCAAAGATTGTATTCAGAAATTACTACTGCATAATAATAAAACCCTCAGCTACTGCATGTGAAAATTCCTAGGCCAAGGAATCCCTACGGCAACAAATCTGAATCTACTTCACCTACTTGATTTTTTTTTAAATTACATTCATCAAGTTATTCTTCTGATTACTGAAGAAAATTACACTAATTAAATATTTGATCTCATGAAACAAAAAACAGAGCATAGAACAAGATACATAGGACACACTTATTTTTGGATACAATAGTCCCCGAAAAAACCTAATGTGGGAAAATTGGTGCAGCAGCTCTAAGGGTTTAATTATTATGCAAGAGAAATATCTGAATACAAATCTAGGATGCTCATCTAGCAATCCTTTACATAGAAAATACTGGTGGAAAATCCGAGTGAGTTTTACCTCACTTCACCTGGCAGAATTCTGGTTGATCCGACAAAACACTGGCTAACCCCGACTATTTTTGCATAACCTCTTCTGCCCTCTGCGTCAGCGTTCCCGGCTATTCTGGTAGTTCCCGACAGTTCCGACTTCTGCCCTTTGCGTCGACTTTCCTTACTGTTCTGGCAATTCCCGGTAGTTTCGGCTATTCTCGATAGTTCCGGCAGTTCCCGAAAGTTCTGGTTGTTCCCAACAGTTCCGACTTTTGCATTTTGCGTCAACTTTCCCGGTTGTTCCGACAGTTCCGACTGTTCCTGACAGTTCTGGCTTTTGCCCTCTACGTCAGCTTTCCCGGTTGTTGCGCTGCCTCTTCGCGAGCCCTCTCTGCCTCTCTGTTAGTGTTCTCTGGAAAGTTCTTCTCCCGGATTCTCACTGCCCCTCTGCTGCAGAATGATCACTTAATTTGAAATCCATAGCAAACCCTACCCTAGGAATCAAATTCTGGATCAATTTGTTCTCTCTGTGTGTGTTTCCAAATGAACCCCAAGCCTCCATTTTATACTTTTCTTGTTGAGTCTTCGACGACCAAGATTAAGTCTCTAATCAACAAATAAGATTAAAGCATGACTTGATCTACCTTCTAGATCATTCTCACCCATATTTTGATTAATACCCATTAATATTTTAATTTTCCTAAGTTTAGACTTAGGAACTCCATTAAAAATATTAATTATTTTAATAAAATACAATTCGGGTGGAATTTCACCAAACTGTTTCTGGATTCTTTAGAACTCATGTGTCTTAGCCTCTCCACGAATGTTCAAGGCTAGAGCACTTCCGATGCTACCAAAAAACTAACAATGCATCAGTTTTTCCGCATTGGGTTTTTCCGGGGACATTTGTACAAAAATATCTGTGTAGATGTGTTTTGTATTTCCTTCTTGTTTAGTTTCTTGTTTCCGCATTTATTTAAATGGTGAAGGCTGCAGTGTATTAGTTTCGGTGTTTACTATAGGAAAACGGTAAAAAATTTGGTCAGTAATTAATAAATAGAAGAAACGTAATCAATTGCTGCAGTAGAAATTTGGGGCTTCCAAATTTTCACAGCTTCATCATAGCATAGAGTGCTTGGCATACACTAAATATCTTGCATGTGATTTGTTACTTGGATGGATGTACATGGTCATGGTTAGGGCTTATTTTCTCCATCGCCCTAACTCTTATGGATGATACATGGATGTATTGGGCTGTATGTGCCATCTTGGAATAATTACACACATGTTGAGGCATATTGTTGGATTACAGGGGGTTCAACCCTTCTTTTTTATGGGAATGATTGTGTTATAGACATTCACATGTTGAGGTCTCCCATTATGTATTCACTTGCTTGATTTGAGGATGAAGTCCACTTTGGAGACTACATTACACATATGATAGAATTCCCATCTTGGGAGATGCCTCAAGTCTCTTGAGGAGGTTCCTAATGGTTTCATGACCTATTTTGAGGAGACATCCATCTTGAAGAAGGTTGCTTGCACTCGTAGTTGGGAATGCATTACATTGGAGTAGATTTAGGAGGTTCCGAACCCTATAATTAGGGTTGCATTGCATATTTTGAGGGTGTCCTAGATTAAGGAGCAATAATCTTTTGATATATTGCCCATATTTCCTCTAGATTAGTGCCATCATTTGCAAAATATTCTGGAAATGTTGTCATAATAGAAATTTCAGCAAAAATTGACACAATTATGGTGCTTTTAAAGTCTACTACAAGAAAATTTTAGCCACATTTTGACCACTTGTTTGAAGAATGCACAACATCTTTTGCTTGAGCGTTTTGTTTATTTGGGGATTTCATTATTGATATATCCCATTGGTGAAGAGAACCCTAGATCTTGAGGTCAAATGGCGTATATTTTCATGCATCTATTGGAGGTCTTGTTAACACCTAAATTTTCCCTTGCAATTTTGGAGGGTTAATGACCAACAAATTTCATCAAGCTAGAGGTTGAGAGACATGTATAGATACAATTTTGGTTTGGAAGGGGGTTTTTTTCCTATTACTGCAAAATTAGTAGGTCTCGTGCAAAGCCTCACTAGGCAATCTAGTCTTATGGCAACCAGAGATCATCCACCATTATCACCTCAGTTGCCCTTCTCCAACTATTTCATGGTGGATATTATCCCCACAAGGGAGACTTCCCTACAAAAGATCACCATCAAGATATTTAACTAAGGAGGGCTCAATGGTGATGCAAGGTTTGATAATTGATGGAAAAGTCATTGCCCAATCCTTGAAAAGCTAAGATAAGAGTTACCTAGAGTTCAAGTGCACTTTTCTAAGACCTTTATAATTTGGTATAAGTTGGGGTTTGTATGTTATGCAGATTTAGGGCATGCAATGACATATAACAACTTCAGAAAATAGCGCATGTGATAAGGTCAACAAATGAGCAAAGACTATGAATGAGGCAATCTAGGTTTAAGTGAACTATGGTTTTGAATGGCTAGGAATGCATATGACAACAATTAAAATCAAGATGTCAACCCTAATTTTGGGGTGGAAACATGCAATTAATGCTAGACTTCACCTTTTTTATATTTATTAATAGGGATATAACAAATGGACAATAAATTGACATTAAATGCAGATTTAAGCTAACCCTAAGCCTAGTTACCATAAATTTAAGAGAAAAAGGAGAAATTAAAATGACCACCACAAGCTAGTCTAGTGTGTTAATGGAGTCTATGATGGCTAGGTCAAAGATAGAGGAACATGGATTAGGTGGGTGGAGGACTAAAATGCCTTTTTTGAAACCTTAGTGACTTTCTCTAAGTGGAGATTTAAGGTCATAGGAGGCATACACAAAGTTCCTTTGATGGATTCTTGAAAGACTAATTTTGCGAAGGATAAAGAAGCATTATATCATAAAGAACATTGCACTTTTTAATATGGCACAAACAAAGTCTAATTTCAAACATTTGCATGCAAAATGGAAGAAAATCAACAATAAATTTACACCATTCAATCAAGGGTCACTTCATCAATCCAATACAAGTCTCCTCATGCAAAAGTATCTCTCCCAAGACAATTCACTCCACCAAGATCACATTGCATCCAAGAGAAAAGAACAAGAGAGCTAGTACACACTTCTCAACAGAGAAAAGTGTTGTGAAGTGTGATGATCCAAAATGAAAGTGACTCCCCTATATGAGGGTAACCAAGTCACTTTTCATTAATTTACAAGTAAAATCCCTAAAAAAGTTTACTCAAGTGTTCTACTAGGCCTAAAGGTCACATTTTGACCTTACAATAGCTTCAAATATGATAAATACATAAAAATAGCCCACATTCATGGGAATAAAGGCTCCCCATGATGATGTCATTCCCTCAAAATAGACAATCTCCATCAAGCAAGTGACAAAGAGGCTCATGGGTGCTCCTCGCTCCAAGAAATTGAAGTGCATGCATTTATCTCTAAATAACTTCTCCTCCACCATGACTTCATCTCCAAGAAGGTTCATGTCACCGTTCTAAGCCATATGGGGGTGACATGATAGGCTCTGAGGCAAGTGTTGGCATAAGGGCATGATGTATTAGCCCTCCCAAGTTATGTCAGCGATAAGCATCCTCATTTGGGCTCTGGAACAAAGCAAATTCCATTAAACAGGGTCAGGGCAAGCTTGGGGGCATCCTATGTCCTTCTTGGAACATCATCAAACAAGCCAATGCCTTGGCTTCCTGGTACAACAATTTACAGGGGGCATAGAACCATGGGGAACCTCATCAAGGCCCAATGTCTATCTCATGAGGGCAACACTAGGGCTACAAGGTCATGTTTTCTCTCAGCAATGGGGAAAACCGTCCTCTAAATGATGATGGATAGGTGTCAAGCCTTCCTTCAAAGGATCTATGTTGTATGAATGATGAACCACCTTAAGCATACCCTCAAGATCAAGTGAGATCAACATCATCAGTGACAAAAACCATTGAATTATCATTGTGATCCATATTGAATGTTAGGGATAGAAAAATAGTGCACACAAACCTTGCCTTCCAATGTCTTTTTCGCTCAGGATTTGTAGTAGTGACCTTATAATAAATTATATGATCAAATTGTATGGCAGTATCCTTGCATGGCATAACTTATATGACAACAACAATGAAATATGCAGTGCTCTACAACAGTGACAATGATGTACATGGTGTTCTTATGACAATGTGATATGGAGGCCTGTGCATGCCTCTAATATACTTGTCTATTGCTGGGTTGGTCCTATGAGGCCTAATGTGATTTATGATGGAAGACATATGTCTCATTCTCATTGTACTTTGTATCTTAGCTAAACATTTGTTGAATATCTAATAGACGAAGAAGAATTTATTATGGGTTTTCCCCCTTGTGGGGTTTGGCCTTGGTCTCCAACCAAAATCGCAGTGTCTCTATAGTGTATGCTTTTCTTTTATTTTTCATACTGTACCTCTACATTGTTGATGTTATTGTTCTCTCTACATAATTTGTAATGATGATATGATGCTATGGGGTGAATGCAATGCGAAAATTTGAAAAAGTTTAAAATACAATTATCTACAACAAAGAACAATCTAGCCCTAAAAATTAACAATTAGTGAAGTTGGGCCGTGATTTTGGGGGAGTGTTGGCCTCTTCATGCAGCCCTGGATCCCCACTTTTGACTTGGTAATAACATCAATTTCTATAGCCCCAGTTTGGGTAAGGCTTCCGAACCTTCCCTTGCATTTTTGGAATCACACATCACTTTCCTCCATTGGGAATGCACAGGGAAAATTCTATTGTAGTTGTCCTGAAACATAATTTTTTTTCAAGGCTACTTATGCCTACATTTGTGTGGAGATGGAATTCAAAAAGGGTTTTCCCGCGGAGATTAATTTGATGGCTTCAAATTATGTTTGCTTCCAAAATATTGATTATGAAAATATCTCATTTCATTGTAGAGGATGCTATGGAATGAGGCATGTAATTAAAAACTGCCCCAAGTGTTCTCAGAATAGCAAAGACTAGGACCAAATGGTAAGAAGGTGCACAAGGTGAACACTATATGGTACTCAAAGAAGAAGAGCTCCAGGACAAGAAAGAACCAGAAGACAAGAAGTAACCAGATTCAGTGAAAGAAATCGCAACCGTGGAAACAAAATCTAAGAAAGAAAAATCAATTGCCAATGTGGATCTTGTGAAAATTTCTTGATTGTAATTACTAGAAATTTATCTCCCAATTGTTCTGTAGTTTATTTATTATTACGACAAATATCGATAAGCTCACAATTGCAATCTTCACAGAAAATAAAATACGCCGCGGAAAATAAACTGGAAGCTAAGAAAATAATGCACACACACAATAAAATAGACACCAATATTTTTGGACTTAAAGTCCCTGGAAAAACCCCAACTTGAAAACTAGTGCAGTAGATGAGGGTTTATTTTATTACTATGCAACAACAAAAACCTGAGTACAATATCTGGATGCCCAACTGGCAATCCTTTGGCAAAAATTTGGCCAAAAATATAATGGAGAAATTATCTCCCTTCTGCAACAATTCACCCTTCCTTTGGTCTACTTGTTTTATCTCCCTGACAACACGGCTTGCCTGAAACTCGCACTACTAGCCTAGGAAATTCGTACAACCTGCTACTCATCTCAAACTAAGGTGTCCAACCTTCCTTTGCCTCTGGAAATGGCTTGCTTTGCTTTCCGGGTGATCTCCTGGCCTCCAACAACTGAAATGACTTCCATTCCGAGGCTCGTACTGGGGTTTATGGTTGCTAGCACTAGCTATTCGACCTCTTTGCAGAATAGTATCGGCCTCTTTGTTCCCGCATCTATGGCATTGGGAAATTGCTGGGAAACTCCTCTGAAATTCTCTTTGTTGCTCCCTCAACCATTGATGCTCTCCTTCTCTAGCTCGAACTCACTTCCTTGTTGAATTACTGCAATTGGATAACTCGATCTGCCAAGGAACTCACTCCCATCTTGTTTCTATCTACTGTTAATTTGACAGCTTAGTGACAAATTCCAATCATGGGACTAGATTCCTCCTTTCGAGAAGACCAATTTTGACCTTTGAAGATTCAGACATGGGAAAGTGTATTTTTGAAGTGAAGCCCACAATTGCACAAATTGTCAAGGTCAGCCGAAGGACAAATTGCCCCTCCAAAGTTGCATATAAATACAAGTAACCTCAAATTCGTTTAGCACATCATCAACTCAACACATTCCTTCTCCCTCCTCATTTGATTGGTTCATACAAGTCTGAAGCATCTCTTCGAGGTTCTTGGAGGAATCTTTGATTTTTTTGCGTTTACTTTTTGGTGGGACAACTTGACTTCAGTTGGACAGAGATTTTCTTCATGGTTTGACTTGCTTTGACTAGGAAAACTTCGATCTCTTGAGGCTGAGTTGACTGGTAGAAAAACCAAGGCAATTTTGGCAGTTTGACCAAGCGTTGACTGCAGGAAATTGCCGATTTGACTACAGGAAATTCTCTCTCCTTTGACTGAGTTTGACTAGGTATTTTGGACTGTTTTTAGGCTGAATTTGACCAGCACATGAGGCCGCATTTATTGCTGATTTGAAGGATTGACCATTGACTTTCTTAACTGGTTAGGGAAGACTTTGACTGCTGTTGACTTTTTCAGAATTGCAGATTTATGATAGTTGACCAGATTTGACTTTTCATTGGCATATTGGATATCGGTTGATAGATTTGTTGATAAGTCAAAGCCTTTGACTTTGACTCCTATTTATGGATTTGGGTTCATTGTACTCTTTGCTGAACATTTTATGACAATCTAATAGAAGAAGAATTTTGAAAGGGTTTTCTTTGACCAAATTGGTGTCTCTTGTTGATGTGTTGATTGTCTCTTATTGTCATTGCTTTTGTTGTTCTACCATCATTTACTATTGATTATTGGAAGAATTAACTGTTGTTGAAAATATTGCTTATTGAAGAAGTTAATTGGGCTAAAAGTATTTGACATAGCATAGAACAATGTAAAAATTAACATGGTATTAGAGCTAAGGTGAAGGACAAAGCCCAACGAAGACAAGAGTTGAAGCAAGCATCTGTGGAAAGTTGAAGGAACTCATCTAATCAAACCAAGGTGTCGACATCTTTCTTCAAAGAAAATGAGAAGCTGAGAGACTCATCTAACTTTGCTACCTGGAAGATCAGGTTGGAAATCATATCAGAAGACACTGATGTGTTGGAATACATTCAAGTAAAGGTTCTTGATCTCTCGGAAAATTCTTAAAATATGTAACTAACTTTGGTCTTCATAAATATGAAATGTACTATTGATTCTTGTATATTGTAACAAGAAAAGAAAACTTGTTATTGTTATTTTTGTAGCATGGGTTTCATGCTCAAGGTCTTTATTTAGAGGTCAAGCACTCAATGTTTCTAGGATTTGTCCTAGGGTCAATAAGTCAATAGAGTTCTTGTCATAAAATGAAGATCCCCTTGGGCACATTGTAACATGTCAAAATAATTGTTTTTGTATTTAAAAGTGTCATAATACCCTCCAAGATCAAGTCGACCTGGCAGTTAAGAAGTTGGCCTCACATGGGGCATGTCGTCCTCCTTGAAAGGCTATATAAAGGAGGGAACTCAACCACCTTTGGACACACATTCACTTCTCGTCATCTAAGCGAAGGAGAATCAGAAGAAGGCTAGCGAAGAAGGAGAAGGACAAAGGTAAAGTGTTTGGGTTATTTCTCTCTCTATCTCACATGTGCGAAGAAGGAAGGCTAGGGTTTTGCAGCGTCAAGGTCGAAATTCTAAAGTTGTAGGTGTTGAGAATTGGGTAGGGAAAACATTATTTAAATTCTCTTACATGATTACTATTTGTGTAACTCATCTTGTATTATCGTTGTCCTTATTTATTGTGTGTAGTACATCAAATAACAATCAAAACAATAAGAATAGTGACACAATGATTAGGCTCCAAGCCAAGGCTGAAACCCCTCCTCTTGAGGGGAGAACCCACAACTCTCTTCTTATAGATTCTTCACTAGATTAGTATACTGACCTTGACAATTACATTTGACCCATAACCTCTTCTATATCAAGACACAATCATCCTTTATCCATGATGATTGCACCACTAATCATGACCTTCATTGTAGCACACACTGTGATCATCATCGAGCTCTTCCTGAGATAATACCTGAAATCTGCATTGTGATGGCGCTCAAAAATCATAGTTCGAACTTCCTTAGATGACACCCGAATTCTGTACTGTGGAGACACCTGAAATTGCAATCCCATAGATGCCCATCAAACAGACCCTTCATTCGAACAGGGTCTGAGGTTCTTCCTGCAATAGTACCCGAGATCACTTCTTGTAATTACACCTGAAAATCACAGAGGAAAATGTGAGCTCTTCTGTGTCTAGACAGCGAGGGCTATACTCCTTTATATAGTTGTTAGGCTACACACTTAAGCCGACATGAATTGTTGAATTGTCATGTCTAGTTACTTGAGCCAACATGTCTTCATTGATGAATTGACATATCAAATATATATATATATATTGTTGGAGCTGACATGTCATTTCGTTAAGCATATTTTGAGGCCTTTTTATGGATGGTTGTGCTTGATCTAGGAGAGCATTATATTGACAAGTGTAACATGATAAAACCTAAAGACATCAAGAAGAAGTCTTTGACCTAAGAATAAACGTCTTGCTCATGAAACCCATGAAGCAAGGAATTACAATAAATACATTTTATTCTTCTTTTTTTCTTCTTTTCATAATTATAAGATATTATGAAGACTGAACCTAGTTACACTTTCTACAACACTCCCTCTTAACTAGGGATGTATTCATAATGACACCAAGTCACACTCAATCACTTTTAAGAGATCTCATAAGAAGAGTCGGATTGGTAACACATCTGTATAACATCATATCGATCAGCATTGTCACAATGCAAGGCGTTGACTAACAACTCCATCTCTCTACGAGACCATGAGCTACAATGCTGGCAAGACCAATGACTATAAACAACTTCATGGAAAGTGGCCTTCTTGATACATATCTGGAACCTTCATCATATGGCTACTTCTTCCTCATCATGTTCTTTCAGGAATTTCCATTCACCAACTCTTTGTGCCAGTAGCCTTGCATGAACTCATCCAGATATTATTCAAGAAATTAAAACATAATATTAAATCAAATTGTGCATTTCGAGATGGCTTTTCATCATGATATCTTCCTGTAGGTATCAACATCTTTTATACATGTTGACACATCTCCCAAAGATATCCATTGTCAAGGGTCTTTTTCTTTTTCAGACTTCTATCAGAGTCTTCATGTCTTTCCAGAAGATTTCCTAGTCAACTCTTCTTGGTCTTTTGGATGTTGATCGTCTTCATTGCATATCTCACAATCTCTTCCTTCATCACACATTCTATTCCCAAGAGCTTTCAATTAGAGTTTCTTGATTGTAGTCAACCACCTCATACTTCATATGAGGACATATTATGTTGATTTCATCTAGTGTGAGTTAGTTAGATGAGGTTCCACGACATAAGGGTTCCACGATGAGGTTCAATTAGGTTAGGTACGATGCTTGATTTTACACGATGCTGGTTCGCCTCGACTAATAAGGAGAGGGCTCGATCAACGGGAGAGGGAAAGATGTTCAAACCTCCGCCAAGGATGCGTAAGCAGGCTCGATAGAAAGGGGCTTTAAATGTAGGAGCTGTTCTAATTTTACCCGAGGGCTTTGAATTAGCCCCTCCGGATCGTATTTCCCCTGAGATTAGACAAAAGACGTGCGATTTATGCCTTCCTACATCCTTTCAGAGGAGGAGATCCTTTTTCTCTTGATCATGCTTCTCAAAATAGAAGTAGTGATCCATGTTACCTGCAACCATATGACCTAACTTTATAATATTAAATACAAGCATACATACCTTTTCTTTATGTTTAGGTCATCTAAGCTTCTTCCAGCAGCTTCCTTGATTGAAAAGATCTTCAATCCCTTGATCTACTTCATTTCTTATGTCATCATACCATCATCTCATGAATTCCATAAGTTGGATTTCATGATGAAACATTTGCTTCCTCTCTAGATTAGTGAACCCTCCATTGAGGATTCCATCAGAGAATCTTGGGAATGTTGCATATCCCCATCGGGTAGATGTTTCCTTTTTGACTTGATGTATGACGAGCCTTGTCCTGGATGACTTCTTCCTTTCCTTTAATGTCCAATGAGGTTCCCGAGAGCTATATCCTTCATGTTTAATTGTCCTGGATTTTGTCCTTCATGATTCCCATGGTGATTGCACGAGCTCTTGTTTCTAATGCTTCCATGATGTCATGATACATCTTATTATCATGGTCATATCTGTAACAAAATAACTAGGAGCTTATGATAGGATCTTTTTGTGAGGGATGTCATCTCAATCATAGTAGAGATTTGTTACTCCCTCTTTCCTTTGTCCTTTTCTTTAGTGTCCTACATCCTTTCGGCGATATGAGTTTTCTTTCCATAATCCTTCCACAACATCGAATCTTAGCTATACTATTTGAGGATCAAACTTCCCTTTCCTTTCTGCACATGTTTGAGTCCTTTAACCTTCAATACTTTTGCCATCAACTTTTCTCTATTTGGCATAGAGACCACAAATTGTTGAATGAGGTAACCTTCTTGTTCATGGACATTTGTTACCTTGCCTATTAGTTAGAACAATGATGATTATCTTTATCTCCCAATTGAGATCTTATGAACATATTCCTTTATTCTTTGATACCTTCAATCAAGTCTAAGTGATATGACCTTCTTCACTGTATTTCAGAGAGTATATCTTCTAGCATTTCATATCTCTCTTTTATGTCACCTCTCCTGCTACATAGGGATGAGAGGACCTAGGACTGATTTCATATGACTTCTCTTCTGAGTACT
Source organism: Pinus taeda (assembly GCA_000404065.3). NCBI lineage: Eukaryota > Viridiplantae > Streptophyta > Pinopsida > Pinales > Pinaceae > Pinus > Pinus taeda. The sequence continues at coordinate 112,001 of APFE030153401.1, forward strand.
ATATCTATCCTCCTTTCTTATGCAAGGAATCTTGATGACCCAACCGATTTATAGATCTCCTTACAAACACGAAGTCATTTAAACCAAGGATTGATTATAAACATGAAAGATACTTGTCATGTGAAGAGGAGATCTTCACCTTGATGCTTCCTTGAATGAGATCCTTGCTTGAGCTGCCTAACATGACACAACTGAAATCCTTTTACAAGACTTCCTTTGATACTTTCTTGCACTGTCCAACACCAAGCATCATGACATTACCAAAACTGCTTCAGACTATATGTTATTCAGATCACTTGAGCCTTGAGATACTTTGACTTCTCATACATATGGTTCTTATGATGATTGATATGACATATAACACCGATCATCTTATGGTACTATCATATGGGTCGAACCAATCACTTGTTTGAGATCAATTATAATAAAGTAGCAACGACAAGGTGAATGATGAGATTACTTCTTGACACCAAGCAATGTTGTGTGGCATATTTCTGTGACATTTTGTGGTATTAATACTGTCACTGTTCGAGGTTTATATCATTGTGTTAGCACTGAATACTTGCTACACTGAAACTTCATTATTGCAGTATCATTTTGATCTTCTTATTGTGAAATCTTCTCATTGTGGTGTCAACGAAAACTTCATCGCTGTAATGGGACTGAACTGAAGTAGTACCCATACTGTGAGACTGTGGAAACACTGAATCATTGAAATGGGGTCATTGTGGAAGCGTTTAACTGTGGTAACATTGCACTGGACTGTGGGAGGCGTAGTACCGAGCTGTGGTACCTGTGGAAACACCGAAATCATCAAAGATCTTCCCTGTAATGCCACTGAAACATCGTTTCTGAGATCACTGAGCTTCTGTTGTATCACCGAAAATATTCTTTCTGAATTGTTGTCCGAACTTATCTCACTAGGATCACCGAACTAAAAGCAACATAGAGATATAGTGTTGAAACAGTGATTGTGTTGACTTCAATCCTTTGCCCAAGAGATAGCCAACCCTTAAGTGTCACTAAGATGCCCTTAACTGTAACCATAGCTCTGATACCATGTTGAGAATTGGGTAGGGGAAACATTATTTAAATTCTCTTACATGATTACTATTTGTGTAACTCTTCTTGTATTATCGTTGTCCTTATTTATTATTCATGTGCAGTAGATCAAATATCAATCAAAACAATAAGAACAGTGACACAATGATTAGGCTCCAAGCTAGGGCTAAAACCCCTCCGCTTGAGTTGAAAACCCGCAACTCTCTTCTTATAGATTCTTTACTAGATGAGTATACTGACCTTGACAATTACATTTGACCCATAACCTCTCCTATATCAAGACACAGTCATCCTTTATCCATCATGGTTGCATCACTAATCATGTCCTTCATTGTAGCACATACTGTGATCATCATCGAGCTCTTCCTGAGATAATACCTGAAATCTGCACTGTGATGACACTCGAAAATCACAGTCCGAACATCCTGAGATGAGTCTCGAATTCTGTATTGTGGAGAAACCCGAAATTACAATCCTGTAGATACCCATCAAATAGACACTTCATTCGAATTAAGATACTGTGGAACAAGTCAGAGGTTCTTCCTCCAATAGTACCCGAGATCACTTCCTGTAATTACACCCGAAAATCAAAGAGGATAATGCGAGCTCTTCTGTGTCTAGACACCGAGGGGTACACTCCTTTATATAGTTGTTAGGCTACACATTTAAGCCGACATGAATTGCTGAAATGTCGTGTCTATTTACTTGAGCTAACATGTCTTCATTGATGAACTGACATATCAAACATATATATATATATATATATATATATTTGTTGGAGTCGACATGTCACTTCATTAAGCATATTTTGAGGCTGTTTTATGGATGACTGTGCTTGATCTAGGAGAGCATTATATTGACAAGTGTAACATGATAAAACCTAAAGACATCAAGAAGAAGTCTTTGACCTAAGAATAAACATCTTGCTCATGAAGCCCATGAAGCAAGGAATTACAATAAATACATTTTACTCTTCTTTGTTTCTTCTTTTCATAATTATAAGATATTATGAAGACTGAACCTAGTTACACTTTCTACAACAATAGGAAGGTCAAAATTGTTGGAAGAAGGGTCTAATAGGTCATCTTCTAGCCCTAGAAAAGGAAGCAAGTCAAGTGAAGTTGCTAGGAGGCCTTGAAGACTAAATTTCGCTCACACGTGGAAGTAGTAGAAATTGCAAAGGCTGAAAATTTCAGACTTGCAGTGGAGGTCGAAATTTTGTAGCTGGGGTCGAAGTTGTGCACTTGGAAGAGATTTGATTGGGTTTAACTTGGATAGAGGAAGCACATCATCAAGGAGGTCAAACTTGGTCTTGGAAGGGTATTAGTCTTGGTCTAGAGGTCTTGGAATTGGTCATTTGAAGAGATTTTGGCCCTGGCTTGTGACCTACATCCCGTGTTCTTGTGTATTGTTGATCTTCTTGTTTTGGTCGCTATTTGATGATAAGAACAACATAATAATAAGAGAAGAAGCTAATAATTAAGAAAATAAAAAATACATCACAAGCAGTTATCAAGTTGAAGAGAAACCATCTTAGTTGCAGCCCTTTAGATTTCTGAACATGGTTTCAGAGCTAAGGTTGGCTAAGGGCATGATGATCACTACATCCTTGAAGAAATCATTGAAACAATGTTTTATGGTGGCAAGTCATCTGAAGCAAGGTATCTTGACATTATGGAATCTCCTCTTATCTATCAAGAATGATATGACCAACACTTCTACAAAGGACAAAGGGTTGTTTTCACACTTACAGGTACATTTGAAGATGAAAACATTTGGGTAATCGACAGTGGAGCATCAAGACGTATGAAAAGTGAGCACAAACAATTAAAGACCTTATCAAGAGGAAAATATTCCTACTCTATTGAACTTGGTGACAAGAAGATCTATCCTATAAGAGGAATTAAATCAACATCGCTGGAGCTGGAGAATGGAGGAAACATTCTTCTCAACAACATCCTATTCGTACCAAGTTTGCAAAAGAATTTACTTTCTGTTTCATGTTTAGAAGATAAGGGAGATAGAGTTGCTTTTATAGATGGAAAGGTTATGGTTTGGGATAAAAGTTCTAGCATCGACAATCATAGATTATTGGGATTCGTGAAGGTAGACTCTACAGATCGCTAATACCTCTCTCTCAAGCTTTGGTTCACATTGAAGTAAGTCCATGTGAACTTTGGCATAAAAGGTTTGGACACCTTCACTACAAAATGTTACCAACTCTAAATTCAATGGTGAATGACATCCATGAACTTAAGGAAGACCATGAAGGAGTGTGTAAGGGATGTGCATTGGGTAAAAAAGTTAAGAAGCCATTTGGAAGCAGTACTTAAAGAGCAAAAGAAATCGTGGATCTCATTCACTTTGATGTCTGTGGTCCTATGTCTACAATGTCTCTTGGAGGTCATCTATATATGTAACTTTCATTGATGACCACTCAAGGAAAAATTGGATCTATTTGCTGAAATCCAAGGATGAAGTATTCAACAGATTTCAAGAATTCAAAGTTGAAGTAGAGAATCTTACAGAAAGAAGGATAAAGAGACCAAGATCCGAGAATGGAGGAGAATACACATCAAAGGAAATCATAGCTTTATGTAAGGAGGCTCGAATTGAGAGGGAGGTGATAGTCCCAAATAAACCAGAGCAAAATTGAGTTGTTGAACACAAGAATCGCTCAATTGAAGAAAGTGTTAGAGCCATGTTACATGATCACTAGACAACATGACTCTCGAGGAAGCGCATTCAGTGGAAGAAACCAAGCGTAGACCATCTCTGAATATTTGGCTGTCTTGTCTACATTCACATTCCGAAAGATGAGAGAAAGAAGTTGAATCCTACAAGCATGAAGGGAATATTTGTTGGCTACAAAAACGCTTCAAAGGCATATAGAATCTACATAAAGGAAGGGCACCAAATAGAAGTAAGCCAAGAGGTGATCTTTGATGAAAGTTTTGCATTCAAGAAATCAAAGGACCTCCCGATTGACTTTGATGATGAAGAACTAACAATATTTGAAGAAGAATGCACTAGGGAGGAAGAGGATTCAAATCATGAAGAAGGTCCCAGTGAACCTGTGCAACGAGTCATAATCCATGAGAGTAGACAAAGACCTAATTGGAAGTCTACTCTTCTAGATGCAAAGAGACATGGGGAAGCCAAGGGCATGTTTAGAGAAAGCAAGAAGCCTAAAAGATATTCAGGGTATGCAACCTACATGACAGTTAATTGCAGAAGAACCATCCACCTTTGAAGATGCTGTCAAACATCAAGAATGGAAAGATGTTATGAATGAAGAATATCAAGCAATAATGAAGAATGGAGTTTGGGAAATCATTCTAGGTCTGAAGACAAATATGTGGTAACTTCCAAGTGGCTCAACAAGATTAAACATGCATCGGATGGAAGTATTGACAAATATAAAGCAAGTTTGGTGGCTAGGGGTTTTTCTCAACAAGAAGGCATCGATTATGAAGAGACATTTGCACTAACAACTAGGTATACAACTATACTATCATTGGTCTCTTTGGCAGCATCGATGGGATGGAACATCCATCAAATGGATGTCAAGACAAGATTCTTGAATGTTACTATTGATGAAGAAGTCTATATAGAAGAACCCTTGGGGTTTGAAGTAAAAGATATAAATACTCATGTCTGTAGGTTGAAGAAGGCACTTTATGGCCTTAAGCAAGCACCAAGGGCTTGGTATGCAAGGATGGACATATACCTTCAAAGATTGGGCTTCTCGAAGAGTTTTGCTCATCCGAATCTCTATATCAAGGTTGTGAATGATGAGCCCGTAATCATTCTTTTATATGTGGATGATCTTCTCATGACAAGTGTGGAAGGTCGTATTCAAGAGTGTAAAAAGAAATTGGCAGCAAAAATTGATATGAAAAATCAAGGACTGATGCACTATTATTTGGGGTTGGATGTTTGGCAAGGACTTTATGAGATATATCTAGGTCAAGGAAAATATGTGATTGAGATGTTGAAAAGGTTTGACATGATGGATTGCAAACCTATGGCAACCCCTATGGTCACAAATTTGAAGAGGTTGAGAAGCTTTGATTCAAGTGTTGGTGGATCCAACAAAGTATAGACAATTGGTTGGCTCTCTAATGTATTTGGTAAATACTCGACCAAACTTTGTTTTGTAGTGAATGTTCTCAGTCAGTTTCAAGTAGAGCCTAAGCATGATCATTGGATAACAACCAAGAATATACTGAGATATCTGCAAGGAACAATCCACTACTGCTTGAAGTATGATAAAAGGAATGATGTCCACTTGATTGGATATACAAATTCTGACTAGGGAGGTAGTGAGATGGATGGGAGAGGCAATACTGGAGGATGTTTCAGTTTAGGATATTCCTTGATATCCTAGATGAGTAGAAAGTAAGAATCGATTGCTTTGAGTAGTGCTGAGGCTGAATACATTGCAACTTGTGAAGAAAGCAAACAAGCTGTCTGGTTGAGGAAGCTATTGTCCGACTTGTTTGAAGGAATGATGGACCTTATTGTGATATATTGTGACAATACCAACTGTATAAGGTTGTTTGAAGACCCAGTGTTCCATGGAAAGACAAAACACATAAATAACAAGTATCATTACATACGAAAGCTAGTGCAAGATGGAGTATTGCAGCTACAATATATCTTCACTGATGAGCAGGTCACTGGCATTTTTATAAAATCTCTTCCTAATAAGAAGCTTGTGTATTTGAGAGACAAGCTTGGATTGGTTGATTTGAGAGGGAGAGATAGACACATCATTTTTGTCTTGAAGAAAGAATGGAGGAATGGGTAAGCATCTGGTTTCTGATACTCTTTGAGGATGAGGTAGGGCATCCAAGAGGTAAGAGTAGTCGAAGAGGAAATTCCTTGAGGATGTGTAATTCCAAGATAGGAATTGTCCTAGAAGGACATGCACTGTGAACACTTGGGTGGGGTATGTGCCTTAAGAGACAATGATGATGGTGTCTATCAGTCATTGGTCTTGCCAGCCTTGTGCTCTGGATGTGTGGAGACATAGAGCTAATAGTCAAGGCCTTGCTATGTGACAATGCTGGTTGATATGTGTGAAATTTCCTGAATCTACACATTAGAAACCCTACTGCAATCACTGGTTTATCATCTCCTACTTGTTTTTACATTCAACAAGTTATTTAATTATTTAAACAACGATGAAAAACACTACTACAGACTACACTGACATAGAGATCATAAACTGAAATAGATATGAGACAATCACACAAGGGACACTGTTATTTTTGAACAATATGTCCCCAGAAAAATCCAATGCGGGAAAACCGGTGCAACAGCTCTGAGGGTTTTCTATTATTAAGCAGTAGTTTTGAATACAACTCTGGATACCCTTTCGGCTATCCAGCTACAAAGATAAAATATACTGGCAGAAACCTAATCGAGATTATTTCACTTCACTTGACAAAATCCCTCCGATGCGGCAATTGGACTGACTATCCCCGACTACAACTGCGCTACCCCTTTGCAGTAGTTGCGTGGGCCTATGTGGAGCACTCTGAGACTCTGTGTCAGCTCTACGCTGCCTCCTCTGCCTCCTGAAGCTCTTACGTCAGCCTTCTTGGCTGATCCTGTTGCTCCCGGCTGAATTCAAACTTTTGCAGGAGGGCAACTCTTCCCCTGCGTTGGCACTGCGTAAGCAATGTGTGGGCCCTCCTGGCCCAACGTCAACATCCCTTGGTCTGCGCTGCCTTTTCTGGGTTCTCTCTGCCTCTCTTTGTTGAGTATTCGAGGTCTCAGAGAAGAACCTGCAACCCCAACTATCCCTGCCCCTCTGCTGCAACTCAGATCACCTGTTCGACTTTCTCAGTAAACCTCGCCCCAGAAAAATCGAACTGACTGATCAATTTGGTGTATCTCCCACTGATCCTCAATCCTCCTCTTACCCTTTTCCCGTTGATGAATCAACGACCGAGATTAAGTCCCTAATCAACAACCAAGATTAAAACAGACTTGATCCTTGTCACTTAGAAGCTTCTCACCCATATTTTTATTAATGCTAATTAATATTTTTATTTTCCTAAATTTAGACTTAGGAACCTCATTAAAAATATTAATTATTTTAATGACTCATCATCTAGGTGGAATTTCTCCAAACGATTTCTGGGTCTTGGAGATCTCATGTGTTTTAGCCCCTCCACAAAATTTCAGAGCTAGATCACATCTGATGCTACCCAAAATGAACACTCCCTCTTAGCGAGGAATGTGCTCTAGCAATACTTCTCAACAGAAGCATCACACTGATCCACTGCATTGATCCTCTGTGCTGCTGATGCTTGGCCTGATGCCCTTCATCCACTACACTGTTGCAACCTGTACTGCTGCCCATGACACTGCCACTGTCACTACTACATTTGTACTGCAACTCCCTCTCAAAATGGTGCATCATGCTGCCCATAGTACTGCCATTGCTAACTACTGCACTGCAACTCAGTTACTGAGTAGTAAGTAACTGAAACTTCACCCAAACACTGACATGCTGGTCAGTATGGATGCCTCGTGATGCTGAAGCTACTTCTGCTGCTAAACTGTGTTGACCCTCTGCTGCTACTACACTGATGCAATGTGATCTGTGCCTCTCGCGCTGCTGCAACCTCCATTGCACTGCTTCAAACTTTGGCACTCTAGCTCTGCCACTGTTGCTCCATCACACCTCATACCAATCGACACTCGCCATTTTGCTATTGTCGTTAAGGGCTCCCGTAGCCGTATGTGATCCAAGAGTTTGGGCACCTCAAGGATCCTACCCCTGTGTAGTCCTCCCGACTACAACTCCATGTCGTCCCACCTCTTCTCCAGAGGTGCATGAGCACTCATGGCATAATCATCATCCTCGCCTTCCCTGTTAGCTTTCGCTGGAGCAACCTTCGAGTCAGTAGCCTCTTCCTTGCCTTTCTTCCAGGGGCACTTAGTGGCGAAATGTCCTAGTTCCCCACACTTGAAGCATTTGACCTTGGATATATCCTTTTTCTTCCTCTTTCGCTGCCCTTGTTGTCTCGATGATGCGAGAGCTGCATCCTCCTCCTCCACTTTCTTGATCCGGGCTCCTCTGCCGTTACTCCCTGCCTTGGTCAGCCTCGTGATCTCTTCCTGTCGAAGAGATGCCCACATCTCCTCCCAACTAGGGAGAGAAGCTCTGCCCAAGATACTCTTGACAAATGTCTCCCAGTCTTCGGTAACTGCATTCAGGGCAATCCTGACCATGAACTCAGGATCTGGTGTAGACCTCACGGAAGTGAGTTGGTCTCAAATCCCTTGCAAACTGAGGAGGATGGGATCAATCTCTTCTCCCTTCTGCATTTGGTACTGTCTTAGTTGATTATCCAGTAGCATCTTCCGTTGAATCGAAGTCCCTTGGTACAAGGTGGTCAACGCCTCCCACATCTCCCTTGCTGTTTCCTTATCAGCAATGCGTGGGACCACATGACCAATGTGGCCAAGACATCCCACATCTCCTTAGTGGTCCCTTTGCTCGGAACGTGGCACACCACATGATCCTTGACTCCATCCAGGATCATCCTCTTCGCCTTACCCATCTCAGCCTGTACTTCTTCAGTGGATCTGCATCCGTTGGGACAACTATCACATTATCAACGTACATCTTGAGGGCATGCTCATCTAGAAGGAAAGTCATCCTAGCCTTCTAGATGACATAGTTGGAAGCCCCATCTAAACTTTCCTCGTCCCTCAAGCCACTAGTTGCCATATCTTTCGAAAATTGTTGAACAACTCCCTCTTTCTCCATACTGCATGGCTTGTGGGCTGCCTTACACACTCCCTAATGGCGTTGGTAAGTCTGCTGCTCCTTTGCTATTTAGCAAATGAGAAATATTGATTTCCTTCAGCAAGAAATCACTGAGGAAGTATTCCCTCACTATGCTCTTCTTCTTTCTTCTAACGGCTTTTAGCTTGGCAAAATTGCCCACTGAAAAATCTGCGTCCCACCAATTGCTCCTTATGCTGAGGCTCAACATTGCTCCCTCTACCACAACAAAATTCAAACTGGAAGCCCTTTCTCTCCGTCAACTCACTCGAAGAGAGACCACCTCGAATTTTCTGCCCTCCGGCTAGATTTGCACAAACCCTCTGGGGTTTCGACTTACTGCCTCCTACAACTTTTCGATTTCCCCTTCTGCTCAGCGCTGGGGTTTCTGGTTCTGTTCTTCTAGTTTCTCCTGCGCCAGCTCTGATACCATGTAAAAATTCCTCAATAGGAACCCCTACTACAACAAACTGATGTTACTTCTCCTATTTGTTAATCCATGCAAGTTATTTACTATGTTCTACGGTAAATATCTAAGTAAATACATCTGCAGCCTTCACTCAATTAACTTATATGCGGAAACAAAATACTAAGCAAGAAAGAAAAATACAAGACATAGGGGACAGTTATTTTTGGACAAAACATCCCCAGAAAAACCCAATGTGGGAAAACTGATACAACAGCTCTAAGGGTTTTTATTATGCAAGAGAAATTTTGAGTACAATTCTAGGATGCTCAACAAGCAATCTGATACAGAGAGAATACTGAACAAAATACTGGTGAAATGATCTCACCCTGTCACTGGATAATCAATGACTGATCCCGCTGCCCTTGAGGCTCTGCGTCACCCTCTCCATGGTCTCTGCGCAGAGCTGCATCACCTCGGGCAATGCCTGTGTAACCTATCCTGGGTATTATGCTGCCTCTCCTCTGGATCCTCTGCTGGCTGAGAAATCGACTTTCTTCCTCCCAGACTCACACCTTGGCTTCCTGCAAATGAATTTCGGCTTCCCTCAGCAAGAACTCGACTTCCCGTCAAGGACTGTGTTGCCTTTATGTCAACACTACACGGGCCATGGTCAGCCTTCCTCTGGACGTCTTTCTGTTCTCCCTTTGCCTCATACTCTCCGGAAATTCCTTCTCCCGGATTCTCACTGCCCCTCTGCTGCAAGATCTCCTCAATCGATTTTCCTCCTTAGAACTTCTCACTTTAGAAAATCGATTTTCTCAATTTTTCTGTGTGTTTTCCAAATGACCCTCAAGCCCCTTCCTATATCTTCCTATTGGACAACCAATGACCTAGATTACATCTTAATCAAAGGCTCAAATCGTTTCGGCTTGATTCATGGCTTTTTCTACAAGTTTCACCCCTGATTAGATTAATACCCATTGATATTTTAATTTTCCTATGTTTAGACTTAGGAACCCCATTAAAAATATTAATTATTTTAATAAAATCACTTCTGGTTGGAATTTCCCACAATGCTTTCTGGGTTCTTTAGAATACTTGTGCCCAAGCCTCTCTACAGAATTGGAGGCTTAGAGCACTTCTGTTGCTACCCCAAACCAACATGGATTACCTCCCAAGATACAAATATCAACAATAGGACCTTCCTTATTGTCTCGAGAGGGTGGTAGATTTAGCTCCTCAATGATTCTTCTTTTTTAGATTCGAGAATGCTTTAGCAGATAGAGTTGAGTAGAGATGGGGCATGATATGACGAAAATATTCGTGCGATGATTACATGATGTAGTTGGAATTTCTCCCTAGCTAAGAGGGAGTGTTAATTTGGGAGCTCAGTGACAAATTCTAGCCATGGGACTAGACATCATACTTTGGGAGCTCAGTGACATCATCAACTCAACACATTCCTTCTCTCTCCTCATTTTGATTGGTTCGTACAGGTTTGAAGCATCTCTTCTTTTTCACACGTGCGAGGTTCTTGGAGGCATCTTTGAATTTTTTGCGTTGACTTTTTGCTGGGACAATTTGACTTTAGTTTGACTGAGCTTTTCTTCATGGTTTGACTTTCTTTGACTGGGAAAACTTAGATCTCTTGAGGCTGAGTTTATTGGCACAAAAATCTAGGTAATCTGGGCAGTTTGACCAAGGGTTGACTTCATGAAATTGTAGATTCGACCACACGAAATTCTCTCCTTTGACTGAGTTTGACTGGGTATTTTGGACTGTTTTTGGGTTGAATTTGACCAGCACATAAGGTTGCATTTATTGCTGATTTGATCGAGCTTATTTGAAGGGTTGACCATTGACTTTCTTAACTGGTTAGGGTAGACTTTCACTATTGTTGACTTATTGAGAATTGTAGATTTATGATAGTTGACCATATTTTTACTTTTTATTGGCATATTAGATATTGGTTGATACATTTGTTGATAAGTCAAAGCCTTTGAATTTGACTCTGGTTTATGGATTTGGGCTCATTGTACTCTGTTGAACATTTTAGGACAATCTAACAGAAGAAGAATTTCAAAGGTTTTCCCCCTTATGGGGTTTTCCCTTGGTCTTTGACCAAATTAGTGTCTCTTGTTAATGTTTTGATTGTCTCCTATTGTCATTGGATTTACTGTTCTATCGTCATTTACTATTGATTATTGTAAGAATTAATTATTGTTGAAAATATTGCTTATTGAAGAAGTTAATATGGCTAAAAGTATTTGACATAGCGTAGAGTAGTGTAAAAATTAACATCTACATCCCATCAACTTGTGCTTGTAATCTCTCACTACAACTTCAACGACCATGACTAGATCCTCATCAACGACTAAGATCATCTTAGACTTGACCTGTGTGAGGCTCTTGAGCATTTTGGATCTTTCTTAATTAATTCCCATTAATTAATCATTTTTCCTATGTTAGGCATTTTTAATTATTGATCAATTAATTTAATCAAGGCGTTCTGTAAGCTTATCTTGCGAAATGTTTTCTGGGTTTTGGAGATCTCGTGTTCCTTAGTCTTTTAGGCACAAATTGAGACTAGAACACCTATCTGATGCTACCAAAATCTAAGAGATTCTCTGGTTGCGAGTAAGGATTCCCTAGATGCAAAGATAGTGGAAAAGCATCGAACCCTCATGGAAAATAGATTCCCTCCAGAAACCACAAGGAACCTAGTTGAAAACATAGTTTTAAAATTCCGCCGATTCGAAACGGAAACAGCTGAGTTGATCCGTTTCATTGGCGAAAACTGTGACTCGGTTGAAGAAACGGTTCAGTTGGCCGAGTCAGCCATGACTCGACCAACTCGATCGTTTCCGTATTGACTCAGCCGAGTCATAAACAACGGCCCATAAACCCATCCAAAACAGCGATTTAACATTTTTTTAATGAAATTTTAAGGTGTTTGCTGATTGGTTTGGACTCCAATTTGTTTTACGAATTAGCTAAATGTTATTTGGGGTCCATTTCCCCCTCCCAAACCCTATTTAACACACTCAAATGCTCTCTACTGTTGATATGCTATTCAAATTTCATGGTAATGTTAAATTCTTAAAGTAAAAGTGACATTCTCCTTAATCTTCATTTTCATCCTTTTACTTAAATTTTTAACATTACCATGAAATGACTCAGGATGTTTGAGAGTGGTTTCGGCCTCATTGGATTTCATATGGAGAAAGTAGAATTTTAGATTTCATTCAAAATCCAGCAGACTTATCAGTTTTTCGGGATTTCAGGATTGGAGGATTGCAATGTTTCCATTGAATTTTGTCATGTATTAGGGTATGGAACTCGTATTTAATCAAGAGCACCAATCCCTCTATGTACCTTGATGTTAGTGACATTGGTTGTCGAACCCCTCTGGGATTCGCTCCCAAACCAGGAACTTCTGAAAATGTCACTCCTGCTCCCGTTTTCGCTCTCGCTCCCCACTTTCGCTCCTGCTAACACTGAGCCAGATGATGTTGGCAACTCTAGCAGTAGCCAGTAGTACTGGTCACAGACTTTTGTTGTAGAGACCATTTATAGCCTCCTTGGTTATGTGTTTTTGTTTTGATCTCTATATCATCATCGTGTATGTATTGGACAATGCACTGGGTGCCATTTTGATATAATGGATATATTCATGAGCTTACTTTGATCATATGTTGTCTTCTATCTATATTCTAATGCTGTGTGTTTGGAAACATGAATGAAAATATTTAAAATTATGTGTTTTTATAAAAAATAAATATTTAATGTATTTTTTACAATCACTGAGTCATTGAAATCGAGTCGGCCGAGTCGATACCGAGTCGGAGTCGGAGTCGACCCTCGGCCGAGTCGGAGTCGGAGTCAGAGTTTTAAAACATTGGTTGAAAAGGAAACTTCTTGGGTATATCAGACGAATGAGGAAGCTCTCAAGAATAATATTGTGCAGTTGCCGAAGAACGATCCACCAGAAGTTGCAGAAAATGTGGGTTCGATTCAAGTTGGGAAGAGAGGAAAAGTTTTTCTCCAAGAAAAAAAGAAGTCAAACTAGATCAAAATAAAATCATAGTGAAAACTCGAATGTAAATTTGTCTGTATTTTGGGGGTTTTTTGAAAAGTATTTAGTTGGAAAGGCACTGAAATTTTTGTGTCATGGGAAACTTGTTTGAGAGTTTGGATTGAGCCTCTGTGCTCAATCTCAAACTCGTAAGGAAGATTGGAATATGTAAAGGTTTTGGCCTTGTAATCCGTATTTTTTTAATAATACAAATCTCCACCCATTTCATTTAAAAAAAAGATTCATCTCGGTGCAACCAACTTCATGGGCTTTGTAGAATAAATCTTAGTTTTAATTTATCCTATCTCGTTGGGTTTTTTCGATGTCTTAATGTTTATCTTATGCAATATTGTAAAAGCTATAAGAATTTTCAATTGGTTAAATCTTAACATTTAAATGCACTCTCTCTACTTTACTTTATATTTGAAAGGTTGATGATAGAGATTATTCTGTTGAAAATGTAGCTAGTGTCGCTCTTCATAATGTAATTTAATTTCTGTTGAAAAATGGCAGTTGAGGAAGCAATTTCCCCATTTGGGAAGCCCAACAACCCCTAAGGAGACCCCACTTGCCCTTGGAAAAATTAATTTTTGCACATGGAAATATTATTTTTAATGTGGAACCAAGTCATCTCAAAAAGTACAAGTCAGCCTAAAGGAGAATTTCATTGACCTAGACCTCATATAAATGCACCTTAAGTCAGATCACTTGGAGGCATCCCATCACATCATTCATTCTTCTTCATTGGTTCAATTTGGTTTGAAATTGCAGGGTCCGAGCTCGCATGTGCGAAGAGGGGAGAGAGAATTTTGTTGATTGCGTGGACTTTCTGTTTTGGCACTATTTGAGTAGTGTCGACTTTGGGAGATTTGACTTGGTTTTGGATCTGTTTTTGGAGGCTGAATTCAGGGGAGAGAAGGCCAAAATTTTTTGGGCGCTTTGAGCACCTTTGACCATAGGTTTGAGGAAGCTTTGACCACAAGGTTGACTTTGAGTTTGACCAATTTCTGAGGTAGATTTGTGGACTATTTTGTGAAAATTTCTGAATCTAACACATCATAAATCCCTACTGCTATTTCTGGTCTATTATCTCCTACTTGTTCTTTACATTAACAAGTTATTTAATCATATAAACATCGAAATAAACACAATAGCAGTCTTCACAAATATACAGATCAACAATTGAAATAAACTGAGACAACACAAAGGAGTTGGGAAATCGTCCCCTGAAAAACCCAATGTGGGAAAACTGGTGCAATAGATATGAGGGTTTTATTATTATGTAGTTTTATAAATACAACTAGGGTGCCAGAAATGGCTCACCCAATAGAGAATGCCCTTTGTAGTAGTACCTCTCTTCGGAGACAGATATTCCGGCTAATCAACAACCGTGTGAATAGCCCTACAGTGAGATTGCTCCCTTAGCCGGACAGCGAAAGCTGCTCCAAACTATCCTCAGGAATTGCATCACACTCCAAGGATTGCGTCACCTTCCTATGGCTTTGCATCAACGAATCAACTCTCAGTCTGCCCCACGAAAATGCCTCAGTGTAGCCTCTTCAACCTAGCGTCATCTCTGCAGCCCTTTGCACTGCCTGCATCAGCCACTGCGGCTTCTGCATCAGCCTCTTGGCCCTCTGCATCCTCTGCGCTGGCCTCCTCAACCTTTGCTTCAGCCTTCCTAGCGTTTGTGCTGTCTTCTCCAACACTCTCTATGCCTCTCTGCTATGTATTCTCGGCCTTCTTCCGAACTGCCCCTCGTTGCAACTGATCACTGGTTCGATTTCCTCAGCAAACCTCCCCCCAGAAATTCGAATTCTTGATTTCTCTTGGTGTGTCTCCAACTAACACTCAAGCCTCCTCTTATATTTTTCCTATTGACGATTCAACGGCTGAGATTAAGTCCCTAATCAACGGCTAAGATTAGATTTGGCTTGATCCTTGTTATTTAGAACTTTCTCACTCATATTATATTAATACACATTAATATTTTAATTTTCCTAAGCTTAGACTTAGGAACCCCATTAAAAATATTAATTATTTTAATATCTCTTCGTTTGGGTGGAATTTCTCCAAATGATTTATGGGTCTTGGAGATCTCGTGTGCCTTAGCCTCTCCACCAATTTTCATGGCTAGAGCACATCCGATGCTACCAAAAATCAACATATTTTGACTGGGTTTGGCCAACAAAGGAAGGCTGTGTTTGTTGCTATTTTGACTGAAATGTTTGGACCTGATTTGACCTTTGACTTGTGACTGGTTAGGGCTGCATTGATTATTGTTGACTTTGATAAAAAATTGCAGAGTTATTGTTTGAACAAATTTGACTATATTGCTCATATTTGATTGGATATTGGATCGCTGACTTAGTCGGTCAAGGCTTTGACCCTTGACAAATTGTTGATGTAATTGGACTATGTAGTTTTCTGCTAAACATTTAATAGAAGAAGAATTTGGTGAGGGTTTTCCCACTTGTGGGGTTTTTCCCTGGTGTTTGTCCAAAAATCTTTTTGACTATATTGTTCTTGGCTATCTTCTATTGGTGCATATTGTTTACTGTTCTCTCTACAATTACGTACTTCATTGGGTGGTTGAAATTGAATTGGAAAAATGATTGCTACTAAAAGAAGAATTTGAAAGTGATTGTTACGACATAGAACATTGAAAAAATAACAATTTCATCATCTAAATATTTATTATATTCATTATTATTATTATTTTATTTTAGTCAAAGCATGTTCTTCATGCTTATAAGAGTCAAAATTAAATTATTTTGAGTCAAAGAAAATGTATTAGAGTCATGTTCCATTTGGAGATTTGTAAGATTTTTTTTTTTTGAATTTTTAGAGTCAAAGTCCACCAATATGTACAAGTTGGCCCTCCTTGGGAACAAGTTGGCCTAGTATTCCAAGAGCCACACATTCGACCTCCTGGACAAATATATACAGAGGTTAGTTCGATCATCTTGGAGGACATTCAATCATCATCATGATACATATCTTCTGCACCTAACTAGTGGATATCTCATTTTGATTTGATTCTATAAGGGAAGGATTTTTGGGTTTTCCTCCTTGTGGGGTTTCCCTTTGGTTTGGAGCCTGATTTCTGGTGTCTCTCGTCTCTTGTGCATTATGTTCTCTATGTTTTGCTATTGTGTAACTGTTTGATGACATAAATAAACTAGTAAAAACTAAGAAAAAAATACGTACTAGTTACAAATAATTACCATGATAAGAAATTCTATCAACTATTAGAATTTCAACATATTCCACTTATAGAAATACAAAGCATTTTATTTGGTCAAACAACCATTGCATTGTTGTTTTCTTTATGTGATTTTGCAGTTTTTTAGGTGAAAATGCCTTAGAGGAATTTTGAGGTCTAAATTGGGTCTCCGAAGAAAATGTACAACCAAAATAAACTTTATAAGAACTAATGGGATTCAAGATGATGATGTCAACCATGGGGGATGATTCACAATTTTTACAGTAAAAACGTACAAAGATTAAAAAATAATAAAATAATAAAACTACTTTTTCAACTCATATTTCCAATTTATCCCCCTAATGTTTTACTCAAATTTCAAGCGAGAGTACTTGTTGGATGCAAAATTTAATTCCTCATCCAAAGAGTACTCATGTTGCGTATTTTAGATGGACCCTGCTACATGAAAAATGAGAAATATATAAAAAAACGTGATTGCAATCACGTTTTCATGTATTTTTCATCTTTTGTGTAGCAACGTCCATCGAAAGTATGCAACATGGGTATTCCTTGGATGAGGAATCAAATTTTGCATCCAACGAGTGTTCTCGCTCGAAATTTGAGTAAACCCATAGGGAGATAACTTGAAAATACAAGTTGAAAAAATAGTTTTTTCTTTTTTCCCTCTAAAATTTGATGATGTAATGTAATCTTATTTTATTATTTCCACTATTATTTTATAATTTCCTTAGGAGGCCCATTTTAGACCTCAAAATTCCTCTAATGGTACATGCTAGATCAGGGACACCCCCTTGTGGTTGGAAAGCACTAGCATGAATAGAGAGTGAGATTTGCAACTGACACGAAGGGTAGATTTTCCTAGATGTTTAACAAATTCTCATTGCAAAATTTTAAAAGATTAAAATTTAGAAAAATGTACAAATTTTTATTAACAAATTGGAACAGTTGTTGGCGATTGTTGTCAATCTCTAGTTATTCCAATGACATTGGTGAGTTTTTATTTAAATTGCTATATTTTATTTTTCTCACCTAATGACTCCATTGCACATAGGGTCTAATCATATTGGTTGACAAGAAATCCTCGCCATTCGATCATAGCCAAGGCATAGTTCCAGGTCTGAGAGAACCCGAATATCATTTTCTGAACATGATTAGATTTCTATTGGGAAATTCGCCTAGATTGGTAAGCGTATTATATTATTTGGTAAGTTCATTGCATCCCGCTTCTAATCTTAAATGTTGTCCAGTAAGTGTATCTTCAAAATGCAAGCTTTTGTGATTCATGATTTATAAAAATACTTTCCGGATATATCACGTATCAATTTTAATGTCAATGCGTTTTGAACCACTTATTGTGGTTCATCATCATGACATAGATGAATAGCTTGAACTAGAGAAGAATAAATGGTAGAGATGCAACGACTAAACCCTAACAATCAAAAGTGAAAAGCCTTAAAATAGGGAAATAATATTAAAAGGAAATAAAATTATAAATAAAAATGGAAAAAAGGGAAAAAATCCTCTAAAATTAAAACAAAGGGTAATATAAGAAACTAGTTATAAGCCAATAACTAATAAATAAAATAGAGAGGAATTATGAAAAAGAAAGAAAAAATATAATAATAATAAAAATTAGGATCAAGAATATTTAATAATAATAATAATAATTGAAAAAAAATAAAAAAAATAAAAAAAATATGAAAGTTCTAAAGATAATTACTAGAAATATTATAATTATGAAAGAGGTGAAAACACAAAACTAAATCATCAATAATATTAGAATGATTATTATTATTAAAAACAATTAAAGTTATATCAAAATAATTATAATTATTATAGCTATAACACATTTTTTTTCAGTGTTGCGAAAATTGCGATTTTATTGGAAAATCACGATTTTTTGAGTTTGGAGATATTATCGCCCGATTTTTATGCTAATTTTTTTTCACAAAAAATCGTGATTTTTAAATTTATTTATTTATTTTTTTCGACGATGTTTTTGATGAGGAGGAGGAGCAATAGGAGGAGGAGGTGACACAACCTACCCAAGCTACCTCTGTCACCAGTAGAGGATGTGGTCTACCTCCTGTAGCTCTTAGTTTTTCAGCTTCTAGAGCACAACAGAGTCCACTACCAACTCCACAGGCATCTACATCTAGAGGGGCAAAGCAAATCAGTAGTATTAGACTTTAGTTATTTGGTTCATTTCATTGTATATGACATTATGACTCATGATATGAGATGCATTATTATATTTTTTGTCGATATTTTGAGGTTGAGTTGGGACTTAGGAGTCAGGACTTATTATTCAGGACATGATTCACTATTATGTGTGATGTAGCACTAGAAATGATATTACACATCTTATATATTAGTTGTTTTATCATATTTATGTGTCAATGTATTTATTTTATGTTGTAGATGCTTTAGATATTAAAAAAATTGAAAAAATGAATATTTTTGTATGTTACGATTTTTTCCCGATTTTTACCGATTTTTTTCCGATTTTTACGGTTTTTTCCGATTTTTTCCCCTTGTTGATAATATCCCGATAACGATTACTGCAACATTGATTTTTTTATTATCAAATAATATTATAATATAAAAGTTAAAAAAATTATAACTAACAATATTATATTAGAAAAGATGCGAAAGCACAAACTTAGATTACTAGTAATATTGAAATCAATGTTACACATCGCGGGGATGTTTTTTTGAAGTGGGGACGCGAAAGCGTCATTTCCCAAAGTCTAGGAAGTGAAGCATCTCAGAAACATCTACTATATATATATATTTATATTTTATATGTATTTTTTGGATTTATATTAGAAAAAACATCCAAAATACTAAATTAGTTGTAGAAGACATGAAAACATGCATATCTTTACATAAATCAAGATAGATATGGCATCATTTGTACATCAATGATTAATTATTCTAGAATCAACTATCTAGAATCTAGATTACTCTTCTATTGTCTAGCCTTTGCCTCTACTTCGATTCTCTAGGGATATTAGTCAACATTGCCCAATTTTGATCAAACAGCCTAATCCAAGCCTTATATTATGGTAGAGAAAGCTTAACATGCCTAATCAATCATTTTGACTTGAACAAAGGGTACATTTTTGCTAAGGCCATGACAAAGGAGTTCAACAATCAACAACACCAACACTGGGGTACATATAGGGCTCAATGCTCTTGATTAAATGCCAATCACATGCCCTCATACATGATATAATCCAATGAAACGCCATAATCCCATTGATCCGGAAAACTTTTAAGCTAAATTTTGAATTGGATATAAAATTCTATTTTCTCCATATGAAGTCTGATGAGGTTGGAACCACTCTCAAACATCCTGAGTCATTTCATAGTGATGTTAAAAATTTAAGTAAAAGGATGGAAATGAGAGATAAAGGAGAATGTCATTTTACTTCAAAAATTTAACATTACCATTAGGGAGCATCTAGGAAGCGTCTAGGGAGCATCAAGGGTGTTAATTTTAGGTATGTTCTATGCTTGAGCAATTTATTTAAATTTTCACTGTTAGCAATCACATCAGCATTACGATAAACTGCAGATAGAACATAAATACAAACCGCAGAAGACAAGCCAAGACAAGAGGACACAAGATATGGCGCGAGCCAGGGACAAACCCCACAATGTGTGGGGAAACCCTTTGATCAAATCTTCTTTTATCTTCAAAGTTCAGCAGAGAAAGAGAGAGAGGGAGTACATTTACAACAGCAGTCAATACTTTGACTTATCTAGATCTAGCATAGATCATTTCGTATCATGATGAGATCAGTTGAAGACATTCTGCTTCAACTGATTCTCAAGGTGACTCCTTCACCTGTCATCGTTCTGCATCTCGTCCATTTGCTGCCCATACATCATCGTCATTATGTTGCCCCTGCTAGTATGACTCATTGTCATCATGCTGCCTGTGCATATGTTGCCCCTTCCATCATCTTGATCTACCCATGATCTACATCATGCTGTTGTCCATACATCATGCTGCCAGCAGACCTAATTTGTCATGCTGTTACCTACAGCAATCCTTCCTCTGCCTGCGTATAAGGTGTTACTATTTACAGCGGAATAGGTGACTATATATATCATCGTATATGTCTCCATTTACAGCTACATATATCTGTGTGTATGTCTCTATTTATATTTCCATTGACTGTGAATGAACAGCGTATATGTGCCTCCATTAAGTCTCCATGACCTGCGTATATATGTCTCCATGAGCAGCGTATAACTGTGGATAGATGTGAGATTATATCTTCCTCTTGACAGTAGTTAGGGCTCTTTTTAGGGCTTCATTATATAGCATATTAAGGCAGCGAATTAAGCCTCTCCTTGCAGTGATGTATAATCTTATTTCGAACAGCGTATGACAGTGAATAAGGTCAGCGTATTGTTCACATTACCTCAACCTGTGTAATGCCTCCTATAGCTGTAGATGAACCCCTTTATGACTGCGGCTTACAACAGCGAGTTAGGGATTTCATTTAGATGGCTGGGACTTGTGTTTAAGTCTCCTTTTGACCTGCGTATAAGGCCCTCCTTCGTGTTGTAGATTAGGCTCCTCTCAACAGCAGTTAGGGCCTCCTTTACTCCATGGATTAGGGCTTCTTTAGACTGCGTATTGCAGCTCCCCAAGACAGTAGACAGATCTCCTTCAGTTTGTGGCCAATGCTCTCTATTTTGGTTGTGGCTAGGGCATCATCCTCTCTGCAGTTAGATTTACTATGGCTAGGGCATCGTACTGCAGCTAGGGCATCATACTGGGCCAGCGTACTCTTTTGTATCTCTCTTTCTCCAAAAACCCAAGACGTGGAGAAGAGATCACATAAAGAGTGTGTGTTCAAATGACTTCAAATCCTCACCAATTTATACTAAAACGTAGATGATGAATAGACACGTCTATTGGGTTTCTTAGCCTACTCAAGTTGTTGGTCGGCTTGATAATAATTATATAAACAAAATAAATTCATATCTCCATAAATACTTATCGGAATCGGATGATCTTTGGATCAATCCTACACCTCT
>APFE030153401.1:141364-198584 GCA_000404065.3 Pinus taeda
TGGGGAAACCCTTTGATCAAATCTTCTTTTATCTTCAAAGTTCAACAGAGAAAGAGAGAGAGAGTACATTTACAACAGCAGTCAATACTTTGACTCATCTAGATCTAGCATAGATCATTTCGTATCATGATGAGATCAGTTGAAGACATTCTGCTTCAACTGATTCTCAAGGTGACTCCTTCACCTGTCATCGTTCTGCATCTCGTCCATTTGCTGCCCATACATCATCGTCATTATATTGCCCCTGCTAGTATGACTCATTGTCATCATGCTGCCTGTGCATATGTTGCCCCTGCTAGTATGAGTCATCATCATCATGCTGCCTGTGCATATGCTGCCCCTTCCATCATCATGATCTACCCATGATCTACATCATGTTGTTGTCCATACATCATGCTGCCAGCAGACCTAATTTGTCATGCTGTTACCTACAACAATCCTTCCTCTGCCTGCGTATAAGGTGTTACTATTTACAGCGGAATAGGTGACTATATATATCATCGTATATGTCTCCATTTACAGCTACATATATCTGTGTGTATGTCTCTATTTATATTTCCATTGACTGTGAATGAACAGCGTATATGTGCCTCCATTAAGTCTCCATGACCTGCGTATATATGTCTCCATGAGCAGCGTATAACTATGGATAGATGTGAGATTATATCTTCCTCTTGACAGTAGTTAGGGCTCTTTTTAGGGCTTCATTATATAGCATATTAAGGCAGCGAATTAAGCCTCTCCTTGCAGCGATGTATAATCTTATTTCGAACAGCGTATGACAGTGAATAAGGTCAGCGTATTGTTCACATTACCTCAACCTGTGTAATGCCTCCTATAGCTGTAGATGAACCCCTTTATGACTGTGGCTTACAACAGCGAGTTAGGGATTTCATTTAGATGGCTGGGACTTGTGTTTAAGTCTCCTTTTGACCTACGTATAAGGCCCTCCTTCATGTTGTAGATTAGGCTCCTCTCAACAGCAGTTAGGGCCTCCTTTAGTCCATGGATTAGGGCTTCTTTAGACTGCGTATTGCAGCTCCCCAAGATAGTAGACAGATCTCCTTCAATTTGTGGCCAGTGCTCTCTATTTTGGTTGTGGCTAGGGCATCATCCTCTCTGCAGTTAGATTTACTGTGGCTAGGGCATCGTACTGCAGCTAGGGCATCATACTGGGCCAGCATACTCTTTTGTATCTCTCTTTCTCCAAAAACCCAAGACGTGGAGAAGAGATCACATAAAGAGTGTGTGTTCAAATGACTTCAAATCCTCACCAATTTATACTAAAACGTAGATGATGAATAGACACGTCTATTGGGCTTCTGAGCCTACTCAAGTTGCTGGTCGGCTTGATAATAATTAATAATCAAAATAAATTCATTTCTCCTAATCCTTATCGGATCGGATGATCTTTGGATCAATCCTACACCTCTCAATGAGAGGGATCCAATAAAAATATCAGCTGCCATAAATAAGCTGACCCACATGGAGTTTGGCCCTAGTTGCCAATTTTAACAAAGGGGCACCTTGGGAGTATTTAGAAAGTGTATTTCCTCACATAACAATTTGAAATTTCGAAAAACAAAAAAACAAAAAAAGCCCCGCGGAACTGTGTGAACTGTCCACTTTCTTTCAGATTTGCTCACGATCCACTGTGGATACACACCCGAACCTCCACGGATCTGCATCGAGTGTTTTAAAAACTGATCGGTCAGAACCGGTAACCGGTCAAACCGACTGATTAGCTAGTTCATCGGGTCAAACTGGCAGAAAAACCCGGTTTGACCCTCCATTTCGCCAAAAAAATGAGCAAACGGGTCCTAATTGGCCAGTTAGGACGGAACCGATCGGTTTGTGGCCAAATCGACCAGTTAGCTGCCACGACCACGTAGGACCCACGCAATGCTTTTTCCCAAGTGTTTAGGGTGTTTTGGAGGGAAAGTAAGGGTTCTTTCCCTCCAAAAACACCCTCTCGAGGCCTTTAAAAGGCCCTTCTCCCTCTCATTTGGAATATTTGTGAGTTTGATTAGGAGCATAGAGTGTTGAGTTTTCGCTGGAGTAGTCATCTTGGAGGCATGGAGTTGGAGCTATTTTGGAGATTGTTTGGCGCTGTCATTGGAGTTGGCATTTTCAAGAGGAGGCTAAGGAAGCTTGTTTGCATTTCCAGGTAAGGATTTTCACTTGAAAATTCCTCATTTGACTGTCGTCCATGTATTAAATTCTTTTATGTGTTCTAAACTTGTAACTTCTATTATCTATGTTATCAAATCTCTAGTTCTATGCTATCAAATTTTGTAGGCTACATGTGCATTTGTTTTCCTAAAATTAGCTTTGGTTTTCCATGTTCTTAGTTGCAATTTTTTTTAAATGACAGATTTCTTTGCAAATTTTAATTATTGAACATGGCTCCAAAAGGCAAGGACAATGCATGGGCTCATTGTGATGCGATTGATGGAACAATGATATGCAAATTATGCCATAAACTTATTGGAGGTGGGGGTATTCTCAGATTGAAACAACACTTGGCTTGGGTAAGAGGCCAGGTAAAGCCATGTGATGCACCAAATGAGGTGTTAGGTCCTATTAGGGAAGAATACCTTTCCAAGCTTGAAAAGTTTCATGAGGATAAGGCTAGGGAGAAGGCCATCCAAGATAACATTGCAAGGAAGAGGGAATTATTAGAAGCCATGAAAGAGAGTGGGTATGATGATTATGAGATTCAAGACTTCTCTTTTATCCCTTCCACTAGTGACCCCTTTCATTATGTTCATCCTTCTTTTGGCCAACTATCAAAAGGAACAAAGAGAACAAACATCCAAAGTTATTTCTCATCCTCTACCAACATTGCCTCTTCTAATCCCACTTCCTCCTAGCCAAATCGTCAACCCACTTTGGATCAACATTGGAAAAAACAATGCAAAAAAACTTCTCATCAATACATTGCTAGATGGTGGTATGATGTAGATATCCCATTTAATGTTGCTGGCTCACCTTATTACCAAGCTATGTGGGACTCTGTTATAGCTGCAGGAAAGGGCTTCAAAGGCCCTAATATGCATGACTTGAGGAGAGCAGTGTGGAAAAAGTCGGAAAAAATCGGGATTAAATCCCAAAAACACGATTTTTTCAGCGAAATGATTTAATCAGCCGATTTTTTGTAGACTTTTTCCTTGCCGATTAAATTACGATCATATCGAAATACAAAATCGGGAGTCGACCGAAAATGTTGGCCGTCTCTCCCAGGCCGCGGATAAGAGGTCCAAAAAGCCGAAAAAAACCATATTTCTTTGCTGTTTTTGCTCCCGTTCGTTCGTGTGGAGAGAGTAGCTGTTTTCCATTGCCCTAGAGGAGGAGATTTGCTAGTTTTGTGGTGGGGATTTGGAGATTTGTCCACTGCTCAACGTGAGAGATTCAAAGTGCCGAATTGTTGCTGCCAGGGATGTATTTTAATTTCTCTCTTAGCCTTTTTTATACAAATGGCTTCTTAAATCTTTCTATAATTCTATTAGTTTGTTTATATCTTATTTTTGCCTAGAATTTTGAAGGGGAAACATTGTTTAAAATCTAGATTGAAGCAAAACTTCAACTTTCAAGAATGAAATGACAAAAATTCAAACCCTTGTTTACTGAATCTGAGTGTTTTCAAGTGACTGAGAAGAGGCATTTAAAATCTAAAATCAACAATTGCATTTGTGTTTGCTTCTTATGTGATGGGAAATTTTTAATTTGTTTCAATTTTTTTTGTGCCCAGTTTTAAATTCAAGTTCAAAGTTTAAAACAAAATGCCAAGGCTTTTGGACGCTATGTGGGAATATGGTGAACTTGATACTATACTCGAATCTGGGGGGATCAATAGAATGTATTTGACTTGCAAGTTGTGTGGCAAGCCTATGTCAGGAGGTATCAACACATTAGAATTCCATTTGGGGCAAATTCTAGGGCAAAATGTTGACCTTTGTCCAAATACATCTCCAAAAATCATCTGACAGACCATTCAATCTTTGATGGATAAAGAGGGAAAAGACACCAGGGCAACACTAAAAATCCAACTTGTAGGGGCCTCAAGAGTGGGGGGAAATGAGAGTGGCAGTGCTTCTTCAACATCACCTTCCACAACCATATGTCCCAACCCCTCATCTATCTCATCTTTTTTTCGTTCCGAGAACCGCAACTGGTACACAACTTGGCATCAAATCAACACTTAAAAAAAAGAAAAAGGCAGAAGCTGACAGGTTAGTTTGTAAGTGTTTTCTACGGAGTGATGTTCCTTTCAACATTGCCAAGACAAACCCATTCTACCAACCTATGTTTGATGTTGTTGCTGTCATTGGTCCAAGGTACAAAGTCCCCACCTTTGCGGAATTGCGAGGGCCTCTTCTTCAAGATGAAATGACTGATTGCACTTCTAGATTGGAGGAGTTTAGGACATCATGGGAACAAACTGGATGCATAGTCATTTTAGATGGTTGGACTGACCAGAAGGGTAGGACCCTTCTTAACTTCTTGGTGATGCACGTTTTTTATGTGAATTGTTGGACCTCTTCATTCAGGAAGTAGGCCCAAGCAATGTTGTCCAAGTCATAACGGACAACGCTGCAAATTATGTTGCAGCTGGCAAGTTGCTTATGGAGAGGTATCCTAACTTGTGTTGGACACCTTGTGTTGCTCATTGCATTGACTTGATGTTGGAGGATATTGTTGAATCATCTAGGAGCATAACAAAATTTATATATAATCATGCATTTGTGCTTAGCTTGATGAGAAAATTCACCAAAAAGTTCAAACAAAGAGTTGGTGCGTCTTGCCATTACACAATTTTCCACTACTTCCATATCTCTTCAGTCTTTGTTGAATTCTATGTGGGATGTGAAGAGCATGTTTCTTTCACCGGATTTGCCTGCTTTATCTATTAGCTGCAAACCAGAGGGAGAGGGCATATGCAGACTAGTTTCATATGATCAGAGTTTTTGGGCAGGAGTAGAGGAGGTGTGTGCCATTTTAGAACCTTTGGTAAGGGTTCTTTGGTTGGTTGATGGAGACAAGTCCGCAATGGGATACTTGTATGAGGCCATGGATAGGGCTAAAGAAGCCATTCGTGCTTATTATGAAGATAAGGGAGACGAGGGGTTAGAGAAACAACAGGTCATATGGAGAGTGATTGATGAGCGATGGAACAATACCCTCCATCGCCCCATTCATGCTGCAGGTATCTACCTCAACCCCACATTTTCTTACTTGTGTGGTTTTTCAGATTTGATGCCGAGGTGATGGATGGATTCTTCACTGGTGTCGAGAGGATGGTGTCGTCTAGCAAGAACGTGAAGATATTTCTAAAGAAATGGAGGTATATAGGATGGGGGATGGCACATTTGGTTTTACCATGGCTATTAAGAATAGGATGACCAAAATGCCAAGTAAGCTTTATTTTATTTCAAACTTTCAAGTTTAGAATTTCAATGTTTTTTTTTATGTTTCTAATTTTTCTTTTAACTTGTAGATGCTTGGTGAACAAGCTATGGTGGTAGAGCACCCCATCTCCAAAATATTGATGTTCGAGTGCTTAGCCAAACATGCAGTTCCTCTGGGTGTGAGCGCAACTAGAGTGTATTTGACAAAATACACAACAAAAAGTGCATCAAGTAAAAAAATTTCAAATTAAATTTTTTGAATTCATTTGATTATTTTTAATATTTAAATTTTTGAAGTACTAATTTACAATCTATGACCCTAATACAGATTGGAGTCCCAACGCCTCAATGACATGGTCTACGTCTACTACAATCTTCGATTGTGGGTGAGATGTGGAAGCCAAGGAGTTGGGACAACTTCAGAAACCTCCTGATAAGTATTTGGTTGAGTATAAAGATTTATGGCTCATAACAAGTTGTTCCATCATGTCAGATGGATGGATCGATGGAAAGAACCACACTATCATTAAATTCCTTATTTCTTGCCTTCAAGGAACCATGTTTTTGAGATCAGTTGATGCATCTGATAAGGTGAAGGATGCAATCCTTCTATATGAGCTTTTGGATGACATTATTCAGGAAGTTAGGGAGCAGAATGTTGTGCAGGTCATCACCGATATTGCCTCAAACTATGTTCTTGTTGGAAAGATGCTCGAGTCCAAATATAGGACCATATTTTGGACTTCATGTGCTACACAATGCATAGACCTCATGCTTGAGGACATAGGCAAAGTGGAGTGGGTAAAAAACACTATAGAGCATGCCAAGTGCATTACAAATTACTTTTACAACCACTCATGGGTATTGAACCTAATGAGGAAAAACACTTGGGGCAAAGAGCTTGTTAGGCCTGCAATTACGAGATTTGCAACTCACTTCCTCACGTTGCAATGTCTCAATGGTCAACATAAAAACCTGCAAAAAATGTTTTCTTCTGATGATTGGACCGAATCTCGGTGGGCTTAGACAAGATGGCAAAGACACCAAAAAGAAAGTGTTTGACAATTATTTTTGGAAAAGGTCTGTAGAGCTTGTGAAAATTATCGAGCCCCTTGTTAAGGTGCTAAGGATGGTGGATGGGGAAAAATTGGCCATGGGCTACATTTATGAGGCTATGGATTGAGCTAAGGAGCAAATACGGGCAACTTACAAGTTTGGTTAGTTAAATATGGGCATATATGGGAGATCATTGATGACAGATGTAACAATCAACTCCATCGTCCTATACATGCAACTGGGTATTTTTGGAACCCAAAGTATCATTATAAAGCTCGACTAGGAGATCTACAAGATGGGGAGGTCAGAGCTAGATTGATTGATTGCTTGGAGCGCATGGTCCCTAGCCATGCAGACCAGTTGGAAATACATAGACAACTTACTCTTTTTAGTATGGCAATTGGTACCTTGGTCAAAAACTTGGCAGAGATGGCAAGAGATGTGGATCAACTAGGTAAGCAATTCCAATTTTCGATTTGTTTTTCTTTTCAAGTTAAATTGTTTACAAATTTACAATTCAAATTATCTATAAATACTTGTAATTTGTAAATAAGTAATGAAATGAACTAAGTTACTAATTAATGTCTTTTTCTTTGCAACACATTGGTGGGAGTCATTTGGCGGCCAATGTCCTCAATTGCAAAAGTTTGCAATTAGAGTCCTCAACCAAACTTGCAGTGCTTTAGGTTGTGAGCGCAATTGATCTGTTTTTGAGCGCATACACATGAAGAAGAGAAACCGTTTAGAACAAAAACAGTTAAATGATCTTGTCTTCGTGCAATACAATCTTAGACAAAGGAGGAACCAAATGATGAACAAAACACCTCATCTAGATCCCATTGTGTTGGGCGATATTGATCCAACATCAGAATGGGTGGAGGAGACTGAAGATTCTGTGTTTGATGCTGATTTTGATATTGACATGGCATTAGTGGGGGATGAAGGAGATTTGGTGGCGCCATTAGAACCAGGATTAGTAGCGGCATCAAGGAAAGACAAACAACCAATGGAAGGCACTAGTCGTGCAGGTTGACCAACTCGTGCTTCCATTAGGTCCACTTCTATTGTTATTGGTGGCATTGCTACTGAGGTTGTAGATCAGGTTGAGGCATCCTCAGACTTCGAACCAGATGATGTCTATGTAGCCCCTGATGATGATCCTGTGTCTAGTAGTGGTGATGAATTTGATGATTGATCATGTGTACACTGTAGACTTGTAGTAGGTCAATGGCCTCATAGCTTGCAACATTGTTTTTGGACTTTATATGCCATTTAGAGCCTCATTGCTTATGTATTTTGTCAATGATATGTAATGCACTCGGTGCCATTTTGATATATTCACCTTTACATGGTATATAAATGAACAAACTTTGCATATTTTGTCTCTATTGGTTTGAAATCATGGTTTGAAATCTTAAAAATAGTTTTTTCAATTAAAAATTAATTATTTAATGTATTTTTTTTAAAACCGGTTTGTTTAGACTTGACCAGTCTCGATTCGGCCGGTTTTGGTTTGAAACCCGGTTCATTAGGTGGACTGGTCCGGTCACTGGTTCCGGTTTTTAAAACATTGTCTGCACTTGATCCTTTCTGGATCTGCAAATCGGGCAACCAAAACTGCACATCGGGCCCTTGCGTATCCGATTTTCTAGGAATCACCAAAAAAAGGTTGTCGGATCTGCGGTTCCGCTGATGGATTGGTGGCGGAGCTGTACGGGACATGATTCCGTCTCTGGATCCTTGGTGGGGGGGGGGTAGATCTTGCAACACTAATTGAAATAAATATATTTTTTTTTATTAAAATAATTGAAGGTATAACAAAAATAATAATAGTAAGGAAGAAGACCAATCAAATGTTATCAAGATCAAAAGGAATAGGGCTAAGAAAGCAAGAGGAGGGAAATAAAAATGACAAAAAAAAACCAAGAAGGAAAGGAGGGAGAAAATTAAAAAGTAAAACTTAGGAATAAAGAGAGGGCATCCAGCAACGACTTACTTCCAACCATCATCCCTCTTTAGCGACATAGACCTTTTTTCAATCTCAATGGCCTCCCTAAACTTATGGTGATGGAAGTGATTGATCTTGGGAATGACCTGAGAATCCTCAAGGCACGTGCTTTGTCTTTTCAGTGTGCTCAACCAAATCTGAGGAGCTTCTTGAATTCTTTGCTTAATGGAACGACCAATTTGTGCAATGTAGGGAATTTCATAGGAACATGGGATCAAATACACACCTTTCATGTCTTTAGGATCAACTGGGTCTTTCACTGATCTTAGGGAGCTATGAATCATGTTCAAGGGTCTGAAGGTGGAAGCATCATCGTGTTTCCTAAGAGCCCAAACAATCTTGTCTGAATTCCCTTGTATAAAGGGAAGCTGAACACTGGAAGCCAGTTCTCTAGGTTCTTTATTAATATTCCAACCTTTGCTCGCCTTTTGAAAAGCTATGATACCTATGGATCTGCTATAGCGATTCTTCTCAAAGAAATTAAGAAGATGGGTTTTCTCACCCTCTAGGTGACTCTCATCAGAAACCCGCAAAGCATAAGTAGCTAGAGTGTTTAGAACACCCAGCTTCCGGGCTAGATAGTAATGGGAGTCAGCATGAAGATATTGTTCAGTGTGCGTTTTCTTACGAAAAACTTGGTGAGAGAAAGTACCATCAAATTTCTTAGAGAAAAGAACGTCAAGGGAAGGCTACTGTCAACCTCAAACTCCATGGTGAATTTTATGGATCTTCATTGACTGTTAAGATGCTAAAGAAATAGATCTAACTTATTCCTACCATGAGGCCATAAGATGAACGTATTATCAACAAACCATTTCCACAACTTTGGCTGCAACTGAGCAGAGGCCAAAGCCCTAGATTCAAAATCTTCCATGAACAGGTTAGTTATGACAGGGGAGAGTGGGGAACCCATGGCAACGTTGGATGTCTGTTCATAGAATTCACTTAGAGGCCAAAGCCCTAGACTCAAAATCTTCCATGAACAGGTTAGTTATGACAGGGGAGAGTGGGGAACCCATGGCAATGTTGCATGTCTGTTCATAGAATTCACCTTTAAAGCTGAAAAAAGTAGAGGTCAGACACACTTCAACAAGCTTGGTGGTATCAGGATAGTGATGTGATTGATCACCTCAATAGTCTCTTTGATAGGGATATTGGTGTAAACAGAGACAACATTGAAACTAACCATGATAGCGTTAGGTTCAAATTTAATACCCTTTAACTCATTGACAAAAGAAGAGGAGTCTTTAACAAAAGAATCCATATGACAAACAAGGGCCTTGAGCTTCCGGGGTAAATATTTAGTTAGAAGATAAGTAGGCCTGCCTATTGTATTGACAATGGGTCTGAGGGGAGCCCCCTCCTTGTGAATCTTTGGGAGCCCATAGATCCTCACAGTGAGAGGGTTGATCCCATGTTCCTTTGGGATTCCCTACATTGTAGAAACTAGTCGTTTTATTAATCAAAGAATTCAAGAACATGCAGTTGACATAAAACACTGTAGGACTCGCTTCTCAGCTTTGGCTAAGCACGCTGAGAAGATAAAACACCACATTAGTATTGAGGATTCTTAGCTCATTGCCAAGATCGATCTCTTCCATCACCGTAAGTTTAGAGAGGCCATTGAGATTGAAAAAAGGTCTAATTTGTTAAATCGTGATGGTGGTTGGAAGATAAGCCATCGTTGGATCCCCTCTCTTTATTCCTAAGTTTTCCTTTTTAATTTTCTCCCTCCTTTCCTTCTTGGTTTTCTTTTTCTTTTTGTCATTTTTATTTCCCTCCTCTTGCTTTCTTAGCTCTATTCTTTTTGATCTTGATAACATTTGATTGGTCTTCTTCCTTACTATTATTATTTTGTTATATCTTTAATTATTTAAAATAAATTATTATTTATTTGAATATTATTAATAATCTAAGTTTGCGTTTTCGCCTTTTTTATTATTATAATTATTTTATAATATTTATATTAATTATATATATTTATGATACTTTTTGTTTTTGTTTGTTTTGTTATAACTATAATAATTATAATTGTTCTGATATAACTTTAATTGTTTTAATAATAATAAAAGTTTTAATCATTCTAATATTATTAATAATTTAGTTTTTGTTTTCACCTCTTTTATATTATAATACTTTTAATAGTTATCTTTAAAACCTTAATGTTTTGATTTATTTATTTATATTTTTTCAGTTATTACTTTTATTATTATTAAATATTCTTGATCCTAATTTTTTTATTATTATTATATTTTTATTCCTTTTTCATTATCCCTCTCTATTATATTTATTAGTCATTGGCTTATAATTAGTTTCTTTTATTACCCTCTGTTTTAATTTTAGAGGATATTTTCCTTTTTATTTTTAATTTTATTTCCTTTTTAATATTATCTCCCTATTTTTTGGATTCTTCAATTTTATTTTATTGTTTCTCTCTAAGGTTCATGTTGAATAATAATAATAATAAAAATAATAAAATTTTGACTGTTGGGATTTAGCTGTTGCTTCTCTACTATTTATTAGTTATCTGGTTCAAGCTATCCTCTATGTCCTGATGATGAACCACAGTAAGTGGTTCGAAATGCGTTGACATTAAAATTGATATGTGATTTCTCTAGAAAGCATTTTTATAAGTGTATCTTCAACTGCTTTTTCTTTGATTTTATGACTATTTTTATTTCTAGTTATTGCTATGGTGACTATTCTGCTTATTTCAATCTAGCTTTTTAGATAGTAGCAGCTAGAAATCCAGTGAGGTTTACCTTTACTAATGATGCATTAAATTTCATTAGAATTCCTAATCAACCTCATGATTTGCTCATGTTTAATTATAAGAAATGTTTGCTGGAGTTTGCGGGGAACAACACAATATCGGTTGAAGATCATTTGTCTAAGTTTCTAAAATTTGTGGATGGTTTTGAGATAAAAGATGAGGATGTAGCGATGAAGATGTTTGTACAAACCCTTGAGGGGGATGCATGGACATATTACCTGTACAAATCCCTTCCTGATGCTTCCATTTGTTAATTTTTGTAGCTTCAAAAGGTCTTTTGCATAGGTTGGTGTCCTGGATGTAGGAGAAGTCCTCTTTAGGTGATTGTTAGAGAGAAACAACTAATATTGTCTCACGGAAAGGTATGTTGATTAATTATTTGATTAATGTAGACTTTGGGCTAATGTTTTTCTAAGGATAAATAATTAATTATTTAAGTGACTTAAATGTAATCTACACCATTATCAAAGAAAGCTAGGATGTAAACCTAGCTCTCAATCACTTCGGAGATTAGGGATTTGGTCTATGAAGAATTATAAAAACAACCTAAGGGAGAGGATGAAGACACAACACAAGTGAGATAGAAACTCAGAAAGATATTTTCTGAATAACTGGCAAGGGTAAAAATGCAGATTTTGTGAGAGATTCTTAGGGGCTGAAGAAGAAAGAAAAAGATAGTAGGAGATTTTTTCGTGGCTGAAGAAAGCAGCAAGCCGAGCTTGCATGTGTGATGCGACTTCTGGAGAAAGCCACACATGGGATCGCAAGAGAGGTCGAGTAGTTGTATGGGTCACGTGTGATGTGGCAGGGTTTTCCAAGCTGCATGTGTGGATGCACAGGGGCTTGCGTAGGCCAATTGGTTACTGATTTTGCTGGGAGAATTTTTCTCAGGTTTTTCTGTTATTTCCTTGTAATTTTGAGAGCCATTTTCCCTAGTTAGGGAATCCATGATTTCTCTGAGAAATTAAAAGATGAGAAGTTGGAGGTTTAATTTCTTTTGCTGTTTTGTCTGACATTTTAAAGTAATTTTTTGTTTTAAATTCTGCTGCAATTTGCTGAGTTATGGGTGCCAAAGTATTTTTTGTTTGTAGTTTTTCGAAATTAATCTATTGCATAGAGAAAAATTATGAGGGTAAAATGATCACATGAGACGGTAAAGTCTGCAATTGGCACTGAAAATAACACTGATGGATGAGATTCATTCCAACAAAAAATTATAGAAAAATGGGGCCACAAACAAGACCATTCATTATTATCAATTGAACTCTATTCTATGGGTAAAGAGGAGAATGCTTATGTGTTCAAATTTAATAACTATTTTTCTAAACTTTATTTTAAGATTATTCAAAAAGTGCATCCTATCGATGAGTTTACATTGCATTGTTATTTGAAAGCATACGATGAATTGTTTGGTCCCTTGCTTAGGGCCAACGATCTTCATAATCTAGAGGAAACACATGCTGTTGCTATCAAGCTGAAGAGAAATATTAATGCATCTTGGAAAGTGCAAGCTGCTCAATCCAAGTTGTTTGATCTTCTTAGTGGAGCACCTTAGGAAGTGAATAAGGAAGCTTCTAGTGAATAAGGAAGGATTATGTTTCTGAGATTCACCCCCTTAACCAAAGGGATGTTTATGAGCCCAAGCATCATTTTGGACTTTTCAAACTTTTTTCTTCCAAGTGCTTTGATGAAAATGTCAACAATTTGGTCGTTTGTGGAAGAATGTCTCAAATGAATATTTTCTTTACATGATATTGAATGAAATGATACTTTGTGTTCATGTGTTTAGTTCGGTCATGGAATCTGGGAATCTTGGCCAACTTGATTGCCGAAGTATTGTCAACAAGAAAAAGAGTAGAATTCAATTTTTGCTTTTGTAAAGCTTCACATATATTCATGAGCCACACAATCTCCTTTGTTGCTTCAACAATTGCCACATATTTTGCCTCTAATGTGGAATTTGTTGGAACTGGCTGTTTGTGTCACCTCTATGAGACAACTGTTGATCTATGGCTCAATGAGATAGCCCGAAGTCGACACTCCATTTTCTTTGCTGTCATCAAAGTCTTAATCAGAGCATCCAATCAAGTTGAAGCCATCCACATTAGAATACTTGAGTCCAAAATCTTGAGTTCCCTTCAAATATTTTAGAACTCTTTTTGTAGTAGACCAATGCCCTTCACAAGGCTTTTGCTTAAACCTAAAAAGAATCCCAACAACAAATGAAATATTTGGTCCTGTGGTCTATAGATTGCATCTTCAAATTCGTTCCCTTTTTTATGTGAGCTTCAAATTTTGTTCCATTAGAGTAGAGTCTAGACAGAGGTTTGCATTCAACCATGCCAAACTTGTTCAATAATTCTCCAATACCTTGGATGTTGAGTCACTTCAATGCTCAAGTAGTAGTGAGGATATCCCAAATCCTGTTATGTCAAAGCCCTTCTTCAACTCTTTTTTTTTATGAATGCAATATATCTTCCATTGTTCCCTGTTATATATAGATCATCTATATATGCTTATGAGATATACAACAAATTGTCCAACTTTCTTGACAAACAGGGTTGCATTATCAAGATTAAAGTGTTTGAAATTCAATTTCAAAGATGCTCAGTTTAGTTTTTGTACTAGGCTTGCGGTGCTTGTTTTGGGTTATATAATGATTTGACGAGTTTACATAGTTATTGTTCTTACCAACAAAAACCATCTGGTTGAGACATGAAGAGATTCATTTTCAGGTCTCCATTCAATAAAGCAATCTTCATATCCATTTGATGGACTTTCCATCCATTTTGTGCTAAAGGCAAGGAGAGCCCGCATGTTGGTCCATTTTGATATGGGGTAAAAGTTTTCTCATAATCAAAATCTTCTCTCTGTGCAATCCTTTTGCCACAAGCCTTGCTTTGTGCTTCTCAAGTGATTCATTTGCTTTGAACTTGTTCTATAGACCCACTTAGTCCATTGGTTTGGTTCCAAATGGAGGGTCCACCAACTTCCTTCATGGCGTCCATTCTCCCTCGCTGGGCTCTGATGCCCTTCGTTTCATGAGTCACCTTTAGTGTTGCATTTGTTGGTGTAGGAACCACCTTTTTTGTAAACCCCCGAAGGTCATGCCCTTTCAAAAGCACAGTATTCCTTGCCTTCCAGGACAGGAAGTTAGGCTCTCCATGTAGCCTGTCTTCAAACCCGAGACTTGCTATTTCCTTTTCTAGAGCTGATTCCTTCTAACACCCACAAGAATATATTTGTTGCTGGTTTATATATCTGCAAAGATCCTTGTAGATTTAATAAATCTGCTGCAACTTTTTGTGGATCTGTATTTCGGCCCATTAAAATACCCACAATTTGTTGCATTTGTTGGTGTAGGAACCACCTATTTTGTAAACTCCCAAAGGTCATGCCCTTTCAAAAGCACAGTATTCCTTGCCTTCGAGGACAGGAAGTTAGGCTCTCCATCTAGCCTGTCTTCAATCCCGAGACTTTCTATTTCCTTTTCTAGATCTGATTCCTTCTAACACCCACAAGAATATATTTGTTGCTGGTTATATATCTGCAAAGATCTCCTTGTAGATTTAATAAATCTGCTGCAACTTTTTGTGGATCTGTATTTTGGCCCATTAAAATACCCACAATTTTTTTTGTTGCTGTCAAACTCTTGATTAGTATTGTCTTCTTCTCTGCCTCTGAAGTATACGGCCTCCACCAATCTCACTGTTGACTGATCTATTGCTCAAACTTGAAATTGGCGTCCCTCTCAAGTGTGTAAGTTCTTATACCATGTTAATCTTTTTTAACCTCAACAAACACAAAATCTTTCCTAGTAATTCCTTGCTGTAAATTATATTAAACTGCAGATCACTGAATAAAATGCATGTAAAATATTTCCTTATAATTCCTTGCTGTAAATTATATTAAACTGCAAAACATTGAATAAAATGCACAACTGGGATTTTAATTGGTAGATAAAATAAAAGATCAATAAAAGCAAAAAGAGCCAATTTCACACATGCTCACACAGATATCTCTCCCTTCAAAATTGTTGCTCATTAAATAAATATCTTAGCATACAAGGCTCCCTCACTGGAAAAATGGCCCAATGAGAAAAATACAACCTGCAACAATTTAGATATTTTGATTAGCCACTTGTATGGTCTGTAATATGTATGACCCTTTGATTTTTTTCCAACCTGTAAATCTGCCCTCACAGACTGCTGTATGATTTGTACAGTTCGTACTTGAGACAGTTGTGCGCTTTACGGCTTGCTGTATGACCTGTATGGGTCATACTTGAGATGGTTGTGTGCTGTACGACACGCCGTACTCCCATGTGCGTGATGCTGTACAACCTGCATACATGAGGGATCATGCTGCCTTCATTCTCTGCTGCTGTTGTGGGATTTGCTGCAGCAGAAATTGTTTATCTTTCGATTACTTGCTACTGGGTTTTGTCCTCTGGCTGTGTTTCTCTAGACCCTGCACACTTGGATGAGAATCCTTCACCCAAGCACTGAGATCCTCACTATCTCGCTGTCTTGTGCTCATTGTTGTCTTCTTTTCCTCCTTCACCTAGCTTTGCTTTTATAAACTTGAGTTGTTGACTGAATCCACAACCTTAATCTCCAAAGTGATTGATGGTTGGGATTAGATTTCACTTCATTTAAGATCAATATTTGAGATTCATCTAATTCATTAATCCAAATAAACTTTGAATTTCATTAGATTAAACTTACAAGAAACACTTTACTTTAATTATTCCTTTAATTAACGTAATTTTGCTAAGGTTAAAGCTTTGGATGACTTCCACATCTATACACTTAGACCTGTGCGGAAGTACTTATCCGATCCTACAATCATCAACAAAACAGCAGTTTAAATCGTTACACCAAAATATAAGTCAATATGCACTAGATATGTCCATGATGTTTTTGTCCTTGACTCTAAGATACATGATGATTCCCATGGTACTAAGGTGACTTTCTTGCAGATTCTTTATATCCAGTGGAATTCCAATTTTAAACTTGTGTTCTCTTTTTTGGTTAGCCAGACCCACGGGGTTTTGAACCAACGACCTTCACACAAGGAGTGCCTTAAGAGTATGGCATACGCTCTATTGCTGACTGTTCTATAGCTTGTGGGCCACTGTTCACTTTCATTTTATCATTTTCTACTCACTATTTCTTTGATCTATATTGTGTGTATGCCAATATTTTTGAGTTCTTGAGGAACACATTTTCATATCTTCATGATGAATAGAAGTTTTTGTGTGCTAAATGAAGAATATGACCTTTGAGGACAGAGCGTCTAGAAGAGGCGTGACATGTAATGAACACAATTAATGTAATTAATCCTAGTTGTTATTAGGTACATCTTCCCAATCTTCAAACTCCTTTGTGTGACCTAACCCTTCATTCACTATTTATCTTGACCTTTGTATTGTATCAAATATGTTATCTCATATCAATATATCTCAATATTTATTGTTTTATCCTTTTCGACATACGGGTCTATCCTTTGCTTTTTGATAACTCCTTGGAACAGCCACATCGTATGTGAAGTCCTCTTGATGGGTTTGGTAGCGTCATTGTTCACCATTATCTTGTAGTAATAGATGAATTGTATGCTACCTCTTTCAAAAATATTATTTGAATATTTCTTTTTCAGAGTAGGGAAACTGGATCATGACTTTTGTCCTCTGTCTCTACTGTTGCTGTGGCAAATGGTTAGGAAGTGTTGATTCTATAAGTGGAAGGGTTGGTCAGTGCCCTTTGGTATCCTTTTAGCACATGCAAATATGTTCTCTCTGTCAAAGAAATCTAAATGTGGATTATGGGGAGAGCTTATTAGTCATGCTTTTTGATCCAGGTATCAATCCTAACTTTTCTCAGATAATTAAAAAAACCATTGAATGGGCTATCTGTACTTTCGTAACACTGATTCCATTTTCCAAAACTTGTCGTGATTGTTAAATTATGGTATGTTCTATGCTTAGAGCAGTTTACTTCTTTTCTTCTTATTAGTCACTGGTTAGCAATCACATATACATTAAGTAAAATGCAGATAGAACATTAAACGAGCCACAGAAAACAAGCCAAGACAAGGGACACTAGATGTGGCAGCTAGCCAGGGACAAACCTCAATGTGGGGAAACCCTTTGATCAAATATTCTTTTATCTTCAATAGTTCAGCAGAGAGAAATAGTACAAAATCAGATTCTGTAATTTTATATTAGTGGCGGCAAACCCTATATCAGCAAAGTCAAACTTGGTCAAACGAGTTGAAATTGACCTCCAATGTGCTTGGTCAATTTCCGATCAACTAGCCCTCGAACAGCCTAAGAAACAGCCCTTGAACAGCCCCAAAAACACAGTCAAACTGCTGTTGACTGAAGTCAACCTGCTACCCAAAACTAGGGCAGTCAACGCTGGTCCAACCTGTGGACGGATTGCCTCGATTTTTGTGCCAAA
Source organism: Pinus taeda (assembly GCA_000404065.3). Lineage (NCBI taxonomy): Eukaryota > Viridiplantae > Streptophyta > Pinopsida > Pinales > Pinaceae > Pinus > Pinus taeda. The sequence goes on from APFE030153401.1 coordinate 159,071, forward strand.
ATCTGTGACCTGCCTAGGAGAGGCAGCCACACCATAACTGCACCCTTGATGAATCAACACTTGGTCAATGCAGGTCAAAGAGACCTTCAACAGCTTCTGCGTCCTCCTTTCAGTGTCCTCCTTCCCCTAATGCGTCCTCCTCCTTCCCACGTGTGAGCTGCTCCTTGTATAACCCAAAGCTAAGGAGAGAGAGAGAGAAGAATGAGTGAGATGAGATGATGAGAAAATGAATCAACCTCTCTTGTATTTATATGATTCACTGGGCATGTGTGCCACACATTTAACTGCTGGCCGACCTTGACAATTTGTCAAGTAAATACAATAAATTCATATCTCCATAAATACTTGTCGGAATCGGATGATCTTTAGATCAATCCTACACCTCTCGACAAGAGGAATCTAGGAAAAATATCAGCTGCCATAAATGAGGTGACCCACATGGAGTTTGGCCCTAGTTGCCAATTTTAGCAATCAATGAAGCCAAGCTTATACTACGTGAAACGAAAGGATAACATAAAAACGAGTTGGCTGCCGTTGGTGTCATTAGATAAATATTACTTCTAATGAGAAATTCAGCACTTCATAGTGCAGCAATCCATCAGGGTTTGTCTTTAAGAGCTGGATTGCATTTATCATCCAATAGTCCAAATCAAAAGGCAGACCAAGATGGTCACTGATCTGCCAAAGAATGCCACAATGAATTCAGAACTATTTTCCAAGGATATGATTATCCAAGTCCATGTCCATTTAAGGAGTTTATCCTAGTGAATACTGTGAGGTTAAGTTTTAGGATGGCAGAAATGCGGCGAGGAGAGAGTTGAATTACTTATTTACCTTGCTCTTGCTATTTTTTAAGTAAGATCATCTAGGAATCCACACTTGTGATATTCTGTTTTCAGGAGCACATGGGAGTCACAAAATACATAATCATTGCTACAGTTGGTAGGAGACCTTGGTGATGATTGTGCAGGTGTGGTGTGCAGAGAATGGTCCGTGCTAGAAGACAAACATTTGGAGGCTTATGACATATCAATGAAGCTAGCTCCAAAAACAAGATTTCCCATTTGGGACATTGCTTGGTGGAGACTACATCCACTACTTCTACATGGTTTTTAGTTAGAATAACCTGCCAGATTCTTCGATGTCTTCTGCAATGCTTTCATAAGAAGAAAACGGACATTGACTATAGTAGTCCATGCCAATGGACACTGGTTTCTGGTCCCAGAAATATGTTTGGTTTTTAAAAATGCTGTTTTAGTCCAATAAATGTAATATTGTTAGAAGAATCTTTTGGGTACACCACCTCAGTTTTGTTAGGATAATGTTTCAGACCAAAAATTATTGTGGTCCATATTCAGTAGACACAAGAAGATTTGTGGAGAAAGTCATAAATGTTTTTTAGCATTAATTCTACTTCTTTGGTAGTTTCTCTCACATAAGTATTGAAGTATTCAGAGGTGTCTTGATTTGCATTTATTTATCTTTTATGATATTTCCATATTTATAGACGAATTTTTTGGAACTCCACCAGCATATTTGATTTTATTCTCGTCATTATATATAAATGATATTGACTGTCAATTATGAAATATATGCAGGATCTAGGAGCAAATTATCTGTCACCATCTCCAATTTCTTCAACGAATGAGCTAGTAACTGTATGGGATCCAGAAGTAGGACGATTTAACCCCTCAGAAAATAAGCAAGTGAAGCTAGCCAGGAGTTTGACGAGGGGTGTAATTGACCGAGATTTGAAACCTAGTTCTAATGAAAGAAAGTAAGACTCTGCAACATCTTGTTTTTGCATGTGGTTTCTAGTCCTACCTAAATAGCAAGAAAATGTTTTAAGCAGAATTCCATAAGACAAATCTCATATTAGTGTTTAAAATGCGTATATAACTTAAACTGTTAGAAGTCTAAAAAATGTTGGCTGAAGGAACACAATATGTATATACTATAAAGTATTTATATAGTTGATCCATGGATGAAAAATTTGAATAATGAATGTCAAATTATCAATGGTGTTAATTAAATAGGAACAGTAAGCATGCATCATTGACAAATAAGGCCTCTCACCCCGATTCTCAACATGTTAGCATTGTTAAGGGTGGATCATAGATCTGAATTGCATCTCTCTCTAGACACACTCGGACAGGACCACATGGATCTACTGATGTCTAGTTTGGCCCTCTAGTTGGTTCTGTCACTGATGTGCACCTGCTCGGATCTCTTGATCAGCTCGAGGGTGCTGTCTGTACCAACCCGAGGGTCCTGCCTTGTATTAAACCCACGGTGCTGCTTGCAGTGCTCGAGGATGCTGCCTGAAGCATCTTGAGGTTTCTGCTCAAGCAAGGCATAAGTTTGATGTGGTTTCATCTACGTGCCAATGAATTGATACATCTCCAAAAACCAAGCATTGCAGCATATCAAAGGTTAGGTTTGCTTCCTCGTACCCTGCTGCATGGATGGGCATTTCCAAGTGAAACAGTGATGGAAAGATGGGGGACACTCCTAAAAAAGATCCAGAAGTTGACCTACAGCTACATCCTGATGAGAATCATGTGCTTGGATTGGGAGCGGAGGATGGCATGATGACTGAATGGACCCTAAAGTGGGGGTCTCAGAGTTGATTGTTTTCCTGGAATCAGAACATAGCTTACTCTACAGTTTGATTACCACCCTACTGGAAAATAACACTCTAGAAGGTGCAGCTTTGTGCACTGATCAGTTCAAAACAATGATGGAAAAAGTAAAGGCCTTGACAGAGTGATGGAAGCAATCTGGATATCATCGAAAACTTGGCATTCTGGATGAGTAAAGCAGAATTTGATAGCCATTAACTGTTTGTGATGTATTTTACTTAACTTGATGTACTTTGTAGTTAGCTTCTTCTTTACTTGATTATTATAGTGTTCTTATCATCAAACAGCTACCAAACTATGAAGATCAATAACATGAGGACACAAGATATAGGCTATAAACCAGAGCCAAAACCTCTCCTCCTAAGAGGAAAATCTACAAGAATTCTTCTCTTCTTATAGGATCTTCAAATGACGAATTGCAAGACCTAAGAGCCTTGACCAAGACTCCTCCAAGACCAAGTTAACTTCTCCTTTAGTGAGTTTGTCCTTAACTAAGTCAACCCAAGTCAAACTGCTCCAAAACTGCTTCAACTTCTCAAATTCAGACCTGCACTTTCTTGACTGCAATTTTGGCCCTTACTGCAGAATCCCTAGCTCACACGTGTGAGGGAAATATGGTAGAATAGGCCTCTTTTCTCCTTCGCTTAAGGAGCTGCTTCTTTCTTGATAACTCGGCCTTGAAATCTGATTGTTTTGAGCCCAAAGTTCAACCTTTAGGATGAGTGCAATTTTTTGGTCTTGCTGCAAGACTAAGATGCCCTAATTTCCTCACACGTGTGAGAAGATGTGCCCTAAAGCAGTCATTTCAACACTTCTCTTTTCACTCCTTTGTTTCCCTTCTTGCTGGTTATTAGGCTTCTTTCCTTGGTCATCGAACTTTTTTCTTGTTGCCTCAAAAGTGCTTTCTACAAATGAGGTCGATGGCTTATATATAGGCTTTCCTTGGAGCCGAATTGTCACCATGAGGTCGACTAGTCCTTTCTTGTAGGCTGACTTGTAGACTGAAGGCTGACTTGCTCTTGAAGGGAGCCTTTTGACTCTTTTGACACTAAATAAATTCCTTTTAGGTGGCGGAGAAGTGGCGGCACAACGAGCTAGTTGGTGGCTGCAAGGGCTGCCGGTTGAGGACCATCTTGGAGAATTTTTTTTCTCCTAGGGATATCACCCATAAAATGGTGGGTAATAGGTACAAAGGACCACAAATTTAATGTGATATTTTAACTTCCTATCGTCATAGAAAGAGGATTCTCTTAGAACCAAAAATAGGCTCCATACATGTGTTCTCAATCTCATTTGTCTCACACGACCAATTGTCCCTTAACCATTACATGGACTCTCATAATCCACACATTGCATGCCTGACACTGTCACACAATGGGTAGGAGTTATATTTCATCAGTTTCATGTAGTGCCATAAACTATAACGAAACATGAGTTGACCACTAGAATCAAATGAAGTAGACAGGAGAAGGACTTGAACTAGATTATACTAGCATGCAACTAGGGTCCATAGTAGAGGCTAGAAATGAATTGGGATTGATTTACATCTGAAATTCAGATGTAGTTCCGTTCTATATTGGCGATCATCTTGCAAATCTTACCACTAAAGCTGTTGAAACTTTGGGGATTCTCATCATTAACAGCTTTAAAATACTATAATATCTTGATACTAGTCAGATGGACATGACTTTCTTTTGATAGTTAACTTTATAGTTAGTATCTAAAGTTCAGTTTTCAACCGAAATACAGGTTCACATCAGTGGCTTTCTTTTAGGTTAATTTATTTTGTTTCTTATAGTCTTTTGGCTCTTTTCTCTGCCTGAAGAAAACGGGTATTTTTAGCAATTTTTTATACGAATAAAGTTATAATATTTAAAGGAAGATTTTTAGACTTAGTTTTCATCAAATCTTTATTTTTTGTTATAAAGGCATAAGGGTACTTGCTTATAGTATTCACACTCCATGAATCTGATTTTTATAGCTTTGACTTACAAGGAGTGGATGTAAATAGAGTGTTTTAAGTCTTTCTGGTAAAGGTTTTCTTGAAACTTTTCTTCCTGGAAAAGGAGGTCATCTATTTTCTTCTCTTTAAATTGGAGAATAAAGCAGTATGAAATAAGGAAGTTGTTCACTTATTGTTTATAATTCTGTAGGGAATTATTGAAGATATTGAAGTACCCTCCAACACGCACATTAAGAGGAGATGAAAGGCAACTTCTCTGGAAATTTCGGTTTTCTTTGGTTTCTGAGAAAAGGGCTTTGACAAAGTTTCTTCGTTGCGTTGAGTGGAGTGATGCCCAGGTTGGAAATAATATTTTTGCAGTCTTGCACCGTAGCAGATAATTTTGTAAAAGATTTTCTATTAAAAAGGGTGATATTTTACAAGACTAGTTTAATCATAGGTAGATTCTGTCATTTCACTTAACAGTTTTTGTTCCTAACGTTAAGGAGTTATTCTCTGTTACTACACCATACTCTGGTATGTAAGGCTGTTATACTGAAATATCTTGTTTTATATAAATTTTCCTATTTGCGTGCTTTCATTTTGTAAACTTTCTTAGTCACTAGATAATGTACAGCTCATGGTTCTCACCTTGGTTTCCTGCATAATTTAAAATGTATTAGGGAGTATGTTTACATGTAGGTTAAAGTAATTACCAAGATGTTGAAAATAGTAATGGGAAAATTAGGGTCTCTTATCTCATATTTTTGATGATTTTTGAAAAACAGTGCACAAAACCAGAATGTCATAATTCCACAAAAGACATAATCAAAGAGTTATTTTTCTTGAGGCTTTGATAAGTTTTCAGAAAATTGTGTTCCTTATCTTGTAGTTCACAGTTCCAAGTTTTCTGTACACTTGTGGTGTGCGTCAACTTCTTGTTGTTCCCTATGAAATAATGAAATGTATGATTAACTATATGATGTATCAAGGTTCTAGGGTTTTGGGATTGAAAGTAATGTTAGTTTGGTGATAAGAGCACAAAACCCCTGTTGAAAAATCTTAAGGGCAATGATTAGTGTGATTTTTCTTTCTTTGATAACTGATTGTGATGTCTTTTTACTTATCTTACTTATTAGCTTCTCTTATTATTATTATGTTTGTGTATCATCAAGCAATTACAAAAACAAGAAGAACAAGAACACAGAATATAGGCTGCAAGCCAGGGCCAAAACCTCTCCTCTTGAGAGTAAAACCCATAAATCTTTTCTCTTCCTTATAGATCCTTCAATTGACGAATTCCAAGGCCTTTTGACCAAGACCAATACCCTCCAAGATGGAATCTCTCTGGATGATGTGCTTTCCTTGTCCAAGTTAAAGTCAGTCAAATCTCTTCTAGTAGCACAACTTCGACCTCCAGTTGCAAAATTTCGGCCTCCATTGCAGACCAGAAATTTTTGGCCTTCCTGCAGTTGTTGCTGCCACACATGTGGGCTTCTTTTGGCCTCCCAAGACTTCCTAAGACCTTTGCTTGGATTTCTCTGACTTCTGGAGTGTGATGATGGCTTCTTGCCTTCTCTCCTTCAAGATCGAACTTGTAGAGGAAAACCCTAGATCCGCTGTAGAAACCCTAGCCTTCCTTCGCATGTGTGAGAGAGAAATAGCCCCAAAACAAGCCTTGTTCATCCTCTTCCTTCTTCATTTCCTTTTTCCTCTTCTTCCTTCGCTTGGATGAGTGAGTGATGTATGTGCTTCAAGGAGGTCGAGTTTCCTCCTTTATATAGGCTTCCAAAAAGGTGGGCGTGGCTTCTCAAATTAGGCCGACTTGATCTTGGAGGGTATTTTGACACTTTTAAGGACAAAAATAATTTTCTTTACAAGTGACAATGTGCTCGAAGGGGTCTTCAACTTATGACAATGACTCTTTTGACTACTTGACCTAGGACAAACCCTAGAAGCACTCAATGGGCTGCTTGATCTATAAAATTAAAGACTTTGAGCATGAAACCCATGCTCCAAAAAATAATAATAATAATTTTCTTTCATTTTACAATTTACAAGAATCAAAAGTACATTTCATATTTATGAAGATTGAACCTAGTTACACATTTTTCAACAACCCCCAAGATACCACGAAATAGACATGGATACGAATCTGAATTCGATAGGGATCCATGAGATTTTTGAAAAGCCATGATCCGAATATGGTGGGGAAATTCCACATATTAAAAATATTTTTTTAATCTTCAAAAACATGTTCAAAGTTAAAATTCAAAACCAAGGTTACCTGGGAGTGGGATTGAAAACGGGGAGTAGGAGCGACATTTTCAAAAGCTCCCGGTTTGGGAGCGAATCGAGGAGCAAATTTTTATATAATATATATATTTTTATATTTTGATGCATATATGTCAACAAAAGCATGTAGAATGATGAATTAGATATAAAAAGCATAAAAACATAGATTGAACCATATAACATCAGTCATCCAAAAGTTATAATCTTCATCAATGACGTCCACAAGTTAGTAACATACAACATATTGAGTCTCATGATTCATCAATCTTAAAGTTTCAAGCTTTCAAAATTCAATATATAACATTTATCATCATTGATCACCAAAGTTGTACTTGTAAGCTAAGTGAAACCATTACAACAAATAATATCTAACATGAAATGAAATGTTATAAAATGAAATGAAACAACTTTCAACTTTCATGAAGCATCATATTCATAATTCATTACTAATGAGTTATAATTGCCAACTTACTTAAATTGTCATATATTGTTTAAAAAATATCATAATAAATATGAAAGAGTCAATAGTTATAAAAACTACTAGAAACTAGAAAAGACAAGCAAATCTATTATCTATTGCTTATGCTTAGGCCTCTTGCCACCACGAGAAATGTCTAATTTTTTGGTCTTGTTGGAAAATCAGGATCTTTATCATTAATATCACCCTCTAAGCATTAATATCCAGAGTTATCTTTGTCATTACCTCTGTATCTGTATAGGGATCTTTGTCATTAATATCACCCTCTAAGCATTAACATAAGATAGAAAAAGCATAGCATGTCAAGTCAAGATTTTGTTTGAGTGATTCGTACATTTTTAGGAGGGTCATGATAGAGGAGTTCGACAACCAATGTCACTAACATCAAGGTACATAAAGGGATTGGTGGTGCTCTTGATTAAATACGAGTTCCATACCCTAATACATGACAAAATTCAATGTAAACATTGTAATCCCCCAATCCTGAAATCTTGAAAAACTGATAACTCTACTGGATTTTGAATGAAATCTAAAATTCTACTTTCTCCATATGAAATCCTATGAGGCCGGAACCACTCTCAAACATCCTGAGCCATTTCATGGTAATGTTAAAAATTTAAGTAAAAGGATGAAAATTCATCCTTTTACTTTAAGAATTTAACATTACCATGACTAGCATATCAATACTAGGGACATAGACTTGATCATTAAGCTACCCCACTAAAAAATTATTTGTTTCTTTAAAAAAAATTGCATTTCGAACATTACTACAAAAAACAAATTGCAAAAAAGGGAAAACGCTCCCGAAAAGGCTGGGAGCACATCCTTAGCCTCTCCACCAATTTTCATGGCCAGAGCACATCTGATGCTACCAAAAACTAACACTCCCTCTTAGCGAGGAATGCGCTCTAGCAACAATGTCCAACTGCATGCTGCTCTGTCTCTGAAGCACCTCCTTTCCGCACTATTTCCGCCACCAACACTGTGCTGCTACTGCAACTATACTACTGTCCATGACACTGCCACTACCACTGGTGCATATGCACTACAACTCCCTCTCAAATGCTGCATTTGCTATGCTGCTAGCACTACCACTGCTAACACTACATTTGTACTGCAACTCAGTTGCTAAGAGAAGCAACTGAAAAACATCCAAAATTACTAAACTTAATTGTGTTCAGCATAATACCATAAATGTCGGAATCTCATTGCTACTAGTCTTTGACCTTCTGAATTTTTTGTGCTACTGCTGACTCCTGCACTGTTGCCAACCTTTTGCGCTGATCAGTCTCTGGTCTCAGGCTACTGCATCTGTCTCTCCAAACAATCCATTGCATCATCTGACACTAAGTCGATCTCGCTACTGCTGAATCTTGGGCTCTTGTAGCAAGGAATTGATTAAAGAGGTGGACTCCTCAAGGACCCTACCCACATGTAGTCCTCTCGACTACAACTCAATATCGCCCCATTTCCCTCCTGGAGATGCGTGGGCACTCATGGAAGACTCATCTTCGTCAATCTTTGTTGGAGCAGCTTTAGGATCATGTTTCTCATCCTTATCCTTTTGCTTCAAAAGACATTGGGATGCAAAGTGGCCCATCTCACCACAACTGAAACATTTCACCTTCGAAATGTCCTGCTGAAATTTCTGAGTCTTTCCGTTAGAAATTTAATTTGTATTTTTCTGGTTTATTTCTTCTACTTGTTAATTCTGAACAAGTTATTTAAAACATATAAATAACGAAATAAACACAATACAGTCTCAACATCTATAGGTCAACAGCTGAAAGAAAACAAACACACAAGTGACACCATTATTTTTGGACAAACATCCCCAAAAAAACCCAATGTGGGAAAACTGGTGTAGCTATTCTGAGGGTTTATTATTATGTAGTATTTCCTTGAGTACAACTAGGTGCCAAACTAGCTCACCCGACAGAGAAAAACAACTGGCAGTAATACTTCTCTATTCGGAAACAGGTCAGAAAACTCGTCCCGCGAAACCCTCTCCAGTGACTATAAAGCACTGTGTCAGTCTCAGAACCCTCTTCGTCAGCCCTCTGAGGTACTGTATAGCCTCTGGGACCCTCTGCGTCACTCCTGCTACCTTCTGCGTGGATGACGCAGGCCCTCTGGCCTTTGCGTTGTCTCTGCTAGGCTCTGCGTGGCCTACTCTACTTGCTGCTTCTCTCTCTCTGCATTTGCGCTGGTCTCTCGGCACTATCTCTCCCTCTCTTTCCAGTACTCTCTGCCCCTTGTTGTTGATCACTGATCCGACTTTGCTTAGAAATCCCGCTCTAGCAAATCGAATGACTAATCACTTTGGTGTGTTCTCCAACTGACCCTCAAGCCTCCTCTTATACTTTTCCTGTTTGTCCTTCAACAGCCGAGATTACATCTTTAATCAACGGCTAAGATTAGATTTGGCTTGTTCCATGTCATTTAGAACCTTCTAACCCAGTTTTATATTAATGCCCATTAATATTTTATTTTTCCTAAGTTTAGACTTAGGAACTCCATTAAAAATATTAATTATTTTAATACCTCCTAAATCGGGTAGAATCTGCCCAAACCATTTCTGGGTCTTGGAGATCTCATGTGCTTTAGCCTCTCCACCAATTTTCATAACTAGAGTACATTCAATGCTACCCCAAATCAACATTCCCTCTTAGCGAGGATTGTGCTTTAGTAATACTCCACACTAAGCATCACTCTGATTATACGTCATCGGTACCTGTGCTGATGCTAGGCCTCCACGCCCAACATCCTCTGCACTGTTGCATCCTATACTGTTGCCCATGGCTCTACCACTGCCACTGTTGCATGTATACGACAACTCCCTCTGCATCCGTGCTGCTGCGGGTCCTTTCTCTCAACACTGCATCTGCACTGCAAGCCCCCTTCTCCCAACACTGCACTCAGTTACTGAGAAGTAAATAATTGATCCACCCAACCACTGACATCGTTGTCAGGCTAGAACCACTCCCGATGTTGAACCTCCCTCTGCTGCTAGTAAGTGTTCCCTCCACTGACCTCTGTGTTGTTGCAACAACTCCCTGCATCTCTCAATGTTGCATACCTTTTTGTGTCATCCTGCACTGGTACAACACTCTCTATGCCTCTCGTACTGCCCTGGGACTCTTGCACTGTAGCACTCGCTGCCACTTCATCCGCATCCATCTCTACCAACATCCGCTAGTCCTACTACTCTCTCTACGGGGCTCCCGTAGCAAGGTATAATCCCAAAGTTTGGGTACCTCAAGGATCCTGTCCCTCATCGCCTGTAGTCCTCCTGACTATAGCTCGATGTCTCCCTACCTCTTCCCTAGAGGTACATGAGCACTCATGGCACAATCGTCATCCTCCTCAACCTCCTTCTCTGCCTTTGCTGGCGTTGCCTTAAGAGTCAGATGCCTCTTCCTTACTCTTCTTCCTCGAACATTGGTTCGCATAATGACCCAGTTCCCCACAGTGGAAGCACTTGACCTTGGAGAGGTCCTCCTTCTTCATCTTCTCTTGATTTCCCGCAGATGCTATAGCTGCATCCTCTTCCTCTTCCTTCTTGATTCGGACTCCTTTGCCGCTACTTCCCGTCTTGCTTAGTCGTCTGATCTCTTCTTGGCAAAGAGCCGCCCACAATTCTTCTCAATCTAGAAGACTTGCCCTGCCCAGTATGCTCTAGACAAATGTCTCTAACTCCTCGGAGACTGTGTTTAGTGCGGTCCTCACCATAAACACCTGATCCGGTGTGGCTCCTATGGAAGTCAGTTGGTCCCGAATCTCCTTCAACTGACCGAGGAAGTGATCTATCTGCTCCCCCTTCTGCATCTGGTATGACCACAGCTGATTCTCAAGTAACATCTTCCTCTGCATGGAAGTATGTTAGTACAACGTCTTCAAGGTGTCCCACATTTCCTTTGCCGTATCCTTCTCAGCAATATGTTGGACTACATGATCCTTGACTCCATCATGGATGATGCATTTCGCCTTGGCCATTGCCTCTTTGAACTTTTCATCTTCAGCTGGGTCAATTGGGATCGCCATTGTTCTCAAGGCGAAGCCCTTGATGTGATGTCTATCTAGAGTGGACAGGATCCTGGCTTTCCAGACCATAAAGTTGGACACCTCGTCCAGCCTGTCCTGATCCCTCAGCCCATTCATGGCCATCTCTCTGCTTTTCTATCGACTCCTCTGAGTCTCTCTACTTCCCTTCGAAAGTTCTCTCTTCAACTCCTGCTGAGTCTCTCTACTTCCCGCCTGGAAGTTCTCTGCCGGACTCCCTCTGAGTCATGATTTCCCTTCTAGAAATCCTCTTGCCAATCGTCAAGTTGCACCTCTCTGATCTTCTGTGCACCTGCAACATTGATCCGGATTCCTTGGCTATAAATCCGCCTCTGTAGTAACTCCCTCTACCTTGTTTTTTCTCTGTTTAGTATTGTTCCGCCCATAGTACCCCACTAGCTTCGCTCCCACAAACTGCCCACAAGTTCCTATGCCCCAACAACTGAAGCACTGAGCCTCTACGCTCTGTGCAATCCCGGCACTGGCAAAACAACTCCCTCAGCCAACTACGTCAACCCTCCTGGTCTTGGCATGGTTTTGTGTGAGCCTCTTTCTTCCCTCCTCGGTCTCTGTGCTGGCCTCTATCTCACTCGGATTGATGATGCAGTCCCTCTGCGTCAACCCTTCTTCTATCACTTTCTACAAGGATTAGCTTCTGTCACTCGAGAGAGCTGATTCTGCTGCAAATGTTCTTTTTAGCTGATGCCTTCAACTCTCCCATGATCTGCAACCACTCTTTGATACCATGCTGAAATTTTCAAGTCTATCATTTAGAAATTTAACCTATATTCTTCTAATTTATTTCTTCTACTTGTTAATTCTGAACAAGTTATTTAAAACATATAAATAACGAAATAAACACAATACTGTCTCAACATCTACAGTGACACTGTTATTTTTGGACAAACATCCCCAAAAAAACCCAATGCGGGAAAACTGGTGCAGCTATTCTGAGGGTTTATATTATGCAGTATTTCCTTGAGTACAACTGGGTGCCAAACTAGCTCACCCGACAAAGAAAAACAACTGGCAGTAATACTTCTCTATTTGGAAACAGGTATTCAGAAAACCTGTTCCACGATACCCTCTCCAGCGACTCTGAAGCACTGTGTTAGCCTCAGAACCCTCTGCGTCAACCCTCTGAGGCACTGCGCAGCCTCTGGGATCCTCTGCTTCACTCCTGCTGCCTTCTGTGTGGATGACACAGTCCCTTTGGCCTCTGCGCTATCTCTACTCGGCTCTGTGTGGCCTGCTCTGGATCCTGCTTCTCGCTTTCTGCCTTTGCGCTGGTCTCTCGGCACTATCTCTCTCTCTCTTACCAGTATTCTCTGCCCCTCATTGCTGATCACTAATTCGACTTTGCTTAGCAACCCCGCTCTAACAAATCGAATGACTGATCACTCTGGTGTGTTCTCCAACTGACCGTCAAGCCTCCTCTTATACTTTTCCTGTTGGTCCTTCAACAACCGAAATTACATCTCTAATCAACGGCTAAGATTAGATTTGGCTTGATCCATGTCATTTAGAACCTTCTAACCCAGTTTTATATTAATGCCCATTAATATTTTATTTTTCCTAAGTTTAGACTTAGGAACTCCATTAAAAATATTAATTATTTTAATATCTCCTAAACTAGGTAGAATCTGCCCAAACCATTATGGGTCTTGGAGATCTCATGTGCCTTAGCCTCTCCACCAATTTTCATGGCTAGAGCACATCCAATGCTACCCCAAATCAACATTTCCTTCTTCCACTCTTGCTTCTGCTATCCCTTTGATGCTAGAGCTGCGTTCTCCTCCTCCTCCTTGGTCTTTGTGTCACTCCCACTGTTGCTATTGAGGTTGACCTTGACTAGGTCCTTCCTTAATTCTTCTTGTTGAAGAGATGCCCACATCTCCTACCATGAAGGTAGTCTTTCTCTGCCCAATGTATTTTGGATGAAGACTTGCCATTCATCTGAGACTCCATTCAGGGTTGTCCTTACCATCACAGTAGACTGAGGAGTAGACCCCACTGTAGCAAGCTGGTCTCTGGTGTCCTGAAGACGTTGAAGATAGGAGTTAACCCCTTCTCCCTTCTGCATCAATGTCCGCTGCAACTTTTGTTCTAGGTGTTGATTTTGGGTAGCATTGGATGTGATCTAGCCTTGAAATTTGGTGGAGAGGCTCAGATACATGAGATCTCCAAAACCCATAAATTGTTTGGAGAATTTCCACTTGGATGAAGATTTATTAAAATAATTAATATTTTTAATGGGTTCCTAAGTCTAAACTTAGGAAAATAAAATATTAATGAGTATTAATAAAGATAAAGGTGAGAAGCTTCTAAGAAACGAGGATCAAGTCTGTTTTAATCTTATCCATTTCTTAGAGACTTAATCTCGTTCGTTGATTCATCAACATGAAAAGTATAAGAGAATACTTGAGGATCAGCTGGAGACACACCGATAGATACTCAGTATTCCAAGGAAAATCGATTCTCAAAGAGAAGGAGATCAATTTCAGAGGGAGAGTAGTAGGGTGGAGGAAGAGGAGGGGAGCAAAAATAGTCAGTGACTGAGGAGGAGGTGACACAGGGCTATCGAGAGACAACGTAGAGGGAAGACGCAGTCCTCATGCAGGCTGACGTAGAGGCACATAGAGTGGTGCAGAGCAGTGCAGAGTGACGCAGAGGTAGGAGAAGGGTCTCCAAGGTGGGATGAACTATGCCTCAGGTGTTTTCTCTCAGTAGTATCTCAAGTTCTTTATAAAATCATTCCTTGTAAAGCGATCATTGTTGAGGATTAATAAAACACTCATCTGTTGCACTGGTTTTCCCACATTGGGTTTTTCACGGGACAATTGTCCAAAAACAACTGTGTTGATGTGATTGGTTCTTGTGCTTGTAGATCACTGTTATTTTCTCTATGCATTTATGTGATAACTACAGTAGAATTTATTTTAATGTTTACTGAAGGGATTTCATAAATAACTTATTGTGAGAAATAAGTAGGTGAAATAAATCAGTTGTTGCACTAGAATTTCGTATTTGGAAATTTTCACATGGTATGAGAGGAAAGATCTGGCAACAAGGGAGACAAATTTGCTACTGTTGTCTTTCAAACATAAGTAGGGAATCGACTTCAGGAAACCAATGTGCTGCATGTGCCAGGATTGGGGATGAACTTACTTTCCATATCTCAACTTAAAAAAAGGGGCTACGACATTTTCTTCATTAAGGAGAAAGTATATGTCAAACACCCGAGTTGGAAAAAGAAGGCCCATATTGGAATCAGAAGTAACGCGCTATATAGATTACAGCTAGAATCTCCAATGGCACTGATAGGTAGCAGTGGGGATAAAATTTGAATGAACTATGGCACAGGAGGATGGGACACCTACAACATGGGGCTCTGAGAATTCTCGGAAAAATAGTATCAGGAGTTTCAGAATTAAGTACTGAACGAGATGATGTATGTAGAGGGTGCGCTCTAGGCAAGTATGCCAAAGCAACTTTTTCCAGAAGTAACAATAGGGCTCAGAGTGTTCTAGGATTGATACACAGATATTTGCGAACCTATGTCCACAAAAGATCTTAGTGGTGTCGAATAATTCATCACTTTCATCGATGACCATTCTAGGAAGACTTGGATCTACTTTCTAAAAACCAAGGATGAGGTCTTTGGTCGATTCAAAGAGTCCAAGGCTCTAGTAGAGAATCTAAGAAGAAAGAAGATAAAAGTGTTGCACTCAGACAATGGTGGAGAGTACGTTGACAAGGAGTTTACTGATTTTTGCGCTAGGGAAGACATCAAAAGAGAGTGGACAACTCCCTACAATCTGAAGTAGAATGGAGTAGCAGAAAGGAAAAACAAGACTACCGTGGAAGCAATTAGGGCGATGCTGTATGATCAGGATATGCCCAAATTCCTGTGGGCAGAAGCATGCAGCATGACAGTTTATGTCCAGAACAGGACTTTGCACAGGGCATTGGATAAGATTACTCCGGAAAGTGTCTTCACTCAGAAGCCACCTGAAGTTAGTCACTTAAGGATATTTGGGAGTTTGGCGTATTGTCGTATACCCAAAGAAAAGAGAGAAATTAGATCAAACTGCTAAGAAAGGATATCTTGTGGGATATAGCAAGAAAGGCATATAGAGTTTATCTTCCAGGAAGTAGAAAGGTAGTAGTTCGGCGGAATGTAAAGTTCATGGAGGATAGAGCTTTCAGGAGATCTTGAGAAATGCCTTTTGAGGAGTAGTCAAAAGACGATCTGTTGATCCAATCAATTCAAACACCAAAATGATTAGTACCAACAATTCTCCTAAAGGAAAAGTTTCGGAACAGGTGGAATCTCAGGAAGAGGAGCTGATAGATGTACCCACGACCAGTGGAAGAACGAGCCAGGAATTTCGACAGATTCTGCGGGATGCAGAGGAATTCATTGGTGCATCGAGGAATGATAAAAGGGAGTGAAGACAACCAGACAGATACCAGGCCTTAGTAAACCAGGTTGGGGAACCCTCTAGCTTTCAAGAGGCCATTCAACATCAAGTATGGGTAGATGCTATGGTGGAGGAATACAGTTCTATAATGGTCAATGATGTCTGGGAAGTGGTACCTAGGCCTCAGGATAGGTCAGTGGCAGGTTCGAGATGGATCTACAAAGTCAAATATGCTGCAAATGACAACGTGGAGAAATACAAAGCCAGGTTTGTGGCTAAGGGGTATGCTCATAAGGAAGGGATAGACTATGAAGAAACCTTCGCCCTAGTATCCAGGTATACTTCTATCAGAACCATGATATCCCTTGCAGCACATATGGGGTGGGAGATTCACCAGATGGATGTAAAGACGACATTCTTGAACGGGGTGATAGAAGAAGTATACATTGAATAGCTAGAGGCTTTTCAGACACGTGAGAAGGAATCTTATGTATGCAAGTTGAAGAAAGCCTTGTATGGGCTTAAACAAGCACCTAGAGCATGGTATGGTCGAATTGATGGCTACTTGCAGAAGATGGGATTCGTCAACAGTGATCCAGATCCTAATCTCTACTATCTTGTTGTAGAGAATGAGCCTCATATCCTTGTGTTATATGTGGATGATCTTTTCTTGACAGGATCATGCAGGCTCATCAAAGACTGTAATGAGAGCCTAGCCACAGAATTCGACATGAAGGATTTGGGATAGATGCATTATTTCCTAGGATTGGAAGTTTGGCAGCAGAAGGGTGAGATCTTTCTTGGACAAGGGAGATATGCTACAGAGATTTTGGAAAGATTCAGAATGAAAGACTATAGACCTATGGTTACTCCAATGATCACCAACTGGAAGAAGATTGATGCATCGGAAAATAAAGACGTCGATCCCACATTGTACAGGCAACTTATAGGGTCCCTGATGTATCTGGTCAATACCAGGCCAGACATTTGTTATGCTATCAACACCCTTAGTTAGTTCATGGTGGAACCCAAGAGGGCGCACTGGGCAGCAGGCAAACATGTTCTCTGGTATATACAAGGAATAGTCGAGCATGGTCTTTTGTACACCCAAGGCAATGACATCAGGCTGAGTGGGTTCATTGACACAGATTGGGCTAGAAGTTCAGTAGATCGGAAAAATACCACTGGGTATTGTTTCAACATTGGATCAGGAATGACCTCCTGGTGTAGTAGAAAACAAAAATCTGTGGCTCTGAGCTCAACTAAAGCAGAATATATGGCAGCTAGCACAACGTCATGCGAAGCCATGTGGCTTAGGAAATTTCTTGTGAATCTATTCAGGAGAAGGATGGAAGTGACTAGGATTTTGTGTGATAATCAAAGTTGCATCAAGCTCTTTGAGAATCCAGTATTTCATGATCGGTCGAAAAACATTGATATCACGTGTCACTTTGTTAGAGACTGTGTCCAACGAGGGGCAGTATAGTTGAGGTACATTCCAACAGGAGAACAGGTGGCAGACATCCTCACCAAGGCTCTAGGAAGAACAAAGTTTGTTTATTTCAAGGAGAAGATGGGGATGGTGAAGAATTCGTTTTAGTAGCAGAAATAGATAGTATCAGGAGTTGCAGTGCAACAGTTAGTAGTGGTAGTGCTATGGGCAGCTTGATGTAGCATATTCAGAGGGAGCTGCAGTACAGATGTAGCAGTGACAGTTGCAGTGTCATTGGCAACAGTATAGGTTGTCGTAGCAGAGTAGATGAGGGCAGAGGACCGATGCCATGGATCAGTGTGGTGCTTCTATTAGAAAACAATGCTAGAGGGAGTGTTGCTTTTGGGTAGCATCAGATGTGCTCTAGCCTTGAAATTTTGTGGAGAGGCTCAGACACATGATATATCCAAGACCCAGAAATCGTTTGGAGAATTTCCACCCAGATGAAGAGTTACTAAAATAATTAATATTTTTAATGGGTTCCTTGGTCTAAACTTAGGAAAATAAAATATTAATGGGTAGTAATAAAGATAAGGGTGAGAAGCTTCTAAGAGACTAGGATCAAGTCTATTTTAATCTTAAACATTGATTAGAGACTTAATCTCGGCCGTTGATTCATCAACAGGAAAAGTATAAGAGAAGACTTGAGGATCATTTGGAGACACACCAACAGATACTCAATATTCCAAGGAAAATTAATTCTCAAACAGAAGGAGATCGATTTCAGAGGGAGAGTAGCAGGGTGGAGGAAGAGGAGGGGAGAAACAACAGTCAGTGACTGAGTAGGAGGTGACGCAGGGCTATTGAGAGACAACGTAGAGGGAAGGCGCAGTCCCCACGCAAGCTGACGTAGAGTGACGCAGAGCAGTGCAAAGTGATGCAGAAGTGACGCAAAGGTAGGAGAAGGGTCTCGGGTGGGATGAACTATGCCCCCGGTGTTTTCTCTCAGTAGTATCTCAGGTTCTCTATAAAATCATTCCTTGTAAAGCGATCGTTGTTGAAGATTAATAAAACCCTCATCTGCTGCACTGATTTTCGCACATTGGGTTTTTCTGGGGACAATTGTCCAAAAACCACTGTGTTGATGTGATTGGTTCTTGTGCTTGTATATCACTGTCATTTTCTCTATGCATTTATGTGATAAATGCAGTACAATTTATTTTAATGTTTACTGAAGGCATTTTGTAAATAACTCATTGTGATAAATAAGTAGGTGAAATAAATCAGTTGCTGCAGTAGAATTTCATATTTGGAAATTTTCACACTAGGTACATCTTTTGTTGTTCGGAAGAGCCTTGATATAGTGAAGACAAAGCTTCCCACATGTCTCGGGCTATATCTTTGCTCTAAAAGTATGAAACCACATGATCTTGAACTCCATCGAGTATGAAACTCTTCGCCTGCCCTTGCTCGGCCTTGTACTTGTTGGAAATACTGAGAGGGGGCGTGAATCAGTATTTCTTTTTAATTGTTCTTTTTATCACCAAAACATTTATATATGGAACACAGAAATAGATAATTGGAATAAATGCTTTTATTAACACAAGCGATGCAATGAAATAGATACAATATATAAATGGTTGCAATCAGTGGCCAAGCACCAACTTGGACTTTTGTGAGGCTCCAACCTCCAGAGTACCAACTCTATTTTGCCAAGGCAACAGTCCTGGACTTAGGAGCACCAAATCCCAAGGATTCCAATCCTTTTAGTTTTGAGGCTCCAACCCCGCGAGCTCCAACCCTTTATGATCAACTGTTATAAACTGTTTTGCTGTAGTTCTCTGCTCCCAAGCCTGTTGAGCTTATGCTTCACTCCTGTTCTCCTGCTTCTCTTACCTCTACCTGAACTTCGACTTTCTCTTGCTCTGATTATTCACACACACCCCTTTCCTTGTTTTTCCTGTTTTTATGTGTTCCTGATGCCTCTGACTTTTGGTTTCCGCTTTCCGCTGGCTCTTCGGCTTCCTCAACGCTCGCTTTAGCTTCCTCTACGCTGGCTTGTCCTCTTCGGCTTCCCATTCTTCATGTTGCTTTGGCTTCCTTTGCGCTGGCTTGTACGTCGGCTTCCCGCTTTTCGGCTTCCTCCGTCTCTTCATGTTCACCAACACTCCAGGGACATGTTGATTCAACAGCAAGGACCGAAATACGCAGAGGAAAACTGTTGCATATTAAAAACTGTCACAAAGGCCCCTTTTCAATAAGAATATGCGTACACAGGACTTTATTGTTTACGAAGATATTTCATTGGAGAGACAATACCAACAAGGAGGCCCCACCTGCCACGTCACCATCGCAATCGCAATCAGCATAGTTCAGGCCTACTGAACTATCGGAACTGTTATTATAGGCTTTTGGCCTAAAAAACCCTGTGCAATACAATTATTTGAAATACACAGGAATATATGGAAAAACCGATCGAAACGCTTAAGGGCGGACTTCAAAATCATTACACCTGCATCTATAACTACATCGGTTCCACTGTGTAATCGCAATCGGCAATCGTGGCTTCTGGAGGTCTTTTATAAGTCGAGCTCGTGACATCGCCGATGGCCGATTCTCTTGCAGATGCGATATAGCATTGAGCCAAACTGTAATGTTGCATCAGGTCTGCAACATATATCGCAATTGGCGCTTTGCGAGTTCCGATGGGCAGATGTGATATAATATTATTAAACCATTGCATAATGTTGCAGCGGCCCCACAGCATATCACAGTTATATGATATATATATCTATATATATATATATGTATATATATATGTATATATATATTGCAAATTTGCATGTTTTAACGTGGCAAAACTTAAATCCTGAATATATGAAATACACTTAAAAACCATGCTTCGACACACTTAGCGGACTTCACCTGTTTATACACTCGGACATATATGTCTCGTCAGGTACGCACATATATATTGCTGTCGGGGGTTTCGGGTAGTGGCTCATTGTAGAACCCGCCGATTATGATATCGCTGATATATACATGTACTCCGCCTCTATGCTCTGATATATGTATATTTGTTGCCTCCGATAGTGTATTCCGATATATACTATTTTCGCCTCCGATAGTATATATTGCATATATGTATATGTTTTCTGCCTTCGATAGTGTATATTGGATATATATATATGTTTTTTGCCTCTTTTAACTCTTCCGCCTCCTATAACTCTTCTGCATATATTCCGCTTTTTGGCATCAGTGACATATATTACCTGCAATAGTTCTTCTTTGGCATCCATTGCTCCCAATAGTCCTCCTTTGGCATACATTGCTCCCGATACTCCTGATACGCCTCCGATAGATTTGTTTTGCTCCTCCGATGGCTCTGTTTGCTCCTTCGATAGCTCTGTTTGCTCCTCTCTGTTTTGCTCCTCCGATAGCTCTGTTTGCTCCTCCTCTGGTTCCTCGAATATTGCCATATTGACATCAATGACAATCTATGTCAACAATACTTCTTCTTCTGATCATTGTTAATAGGAACAGCCACAACATTCTTGATGTAGGCTTTGACATCATACTCCTCCAAAACAACTAAGATTTTGCTCTTCCATATGACATAGTTGGAAGCTCCTTCCAACCTATCCTGATCTCTGAGCCCATGCGATGCCATCTCACCCAAAATGTCGAATTGACTCCTCTAGTCATTGCTCAACACTGCTTAACTACCCAACAAGTAAGAAATTCAAACTTTTTGGCAATAAATTCTCTGAGGAGAAAATTCCCCTTCTATGTGTGTTTGCTCTTTTTCGATGGATTTCTGCCTCGACAGAAACTGCGCCCTTCAAACACTACGCTGAGGCTTTGCGTCACTCCCTCTGCTATTGCAATCTCACGAACTGCAAATCGTACCTCTCTGTCGACTCTCTTAGAGAGAGATTTCCTCGGAATCTCTGCTTCCTGGCAAGGACTACGCAATCCCTTCAAGGGGATTCGAATTGTTGCCAAATGCAGCTATTGGCCTCTCTGCTCAGCGTTGGACCTGCTCTTCCTGTTTCAAAATCAATGCTCTGATACCATGTGAAAATTCCTAGTCCAAGGAACCCCTATTGTGCAAAAACTGAATTTACTTCTCCTACTTGATTTTATATACATTATCAAGTTATTCTCTGAATACTGAAGCAAATTAATTTTGTAGCCTACACTATTTTAATATTTGATTAGATGAAACATAAAATTGAGCAAAGAACAAGATACATAGGACACAGTTATTTTTGGAAAAAATAGTCCCCAGAAAAACCCAATGCGGGAAAACTGGTGCAACAGCTCTGAGGGTTTTCTATTATTAAGCAGTAGTTTTGAATACAATGCTATATGCCCTCCCGACAATCCAGTGACAGAGAAAAAATATAACGGTGGAAAAAATGAGTGAGTTTACCTCACTTCACCTAGCAGATTTCGGTTGATCTGGCAGCAAAACTGGCTAACCCTGGCTATCTCTACGTTGGCCCTGCGTAAGCCTTACAGGCTCTGTGTCAGCTCTGGGTTGTCTCTTCTGCCCACTGTGTCAACCTTCCTGGCTGTTTCGACAGTTTTGACTTTTTGCGCGGAGGGCATCTTCTGCGACTGCACTGGTCTTTTTGGCTCTGCGTCAGGACTGCGTGGGCCCAGGTTGGCCCAACGTCAGTCCTCTTAATTGTTGTGCTGCCTCCAGTAGCTTCTCTCCGTCTCCCGGTCAGTCTCGAATTATCCCCGTCCCTCTACTGCAATTGATCATTTAGTTCGAATTCTTAGCTTCCTAGCCCCAGAAATTGAACTCCAGATCAATTTGTTCTCTCTGTGTGGTTTTCTAAATGAACCCCAAGCCTCCTTATACTTTTCTCATTGAGACTTTAACGACCAAGATTAAGTCTCTAATCAACAGCTAAGATTAAAACTTGACTTGATCTGCCTTCTAGATCATTCTCAACCATATTTTGATTAATACCCATTAATACTTTAATTTTCCTAAGTTTAGACTTAGGAACCCCATTAAAAATATCAATTATTTTTATGAAATACAATCTGGGTGGAATTTCACCAAATTGTTTTGGGTTCTTTAGAACTCATGTGCCTTAGCCTTTCTACCAATTTTCAGGGCTAGAGCACATCCGATGCTACCAAAAAATAAGAGCAACGTCCTTCAAAAGAGGCTAAATGATGAAAATTGATGAAGAAAATGTATGTTGGCCTACAGTGAGCAAGTCGGCCTCAAGTCGGTCTAAACGAGGGACAATCCTCTATAAATAAAGGTTTTCCACTCCCTCAAAAGACAACGAAAAACATCTCTGAAATCAGCAAAGTCAAGTAGTCGAAAAAGAGAAGGGAAAACCTTGTCTAAAGGGTCGCCTAGTGCAGCGAAGGAAGGAGGAGGAAAACCGAAGTGAAGAGGATTGTTTCTAGGGCTAGAAACTGTCACTCATCCGAAGAAAAGGAGATCAAGTCTGTGTGTATGATAGCAG
Organism: Pinus taeda; assembly: GCA_000404065.3. Taxonomy (NCBI): domain Eukaryota; kingdom Viridiplantae; phylum Streptophyta; class Pinopsida; order Pinales; family Pinaceae; genus Pinus; species Pinus taeda. The sequence goes on from APFE030153401.1 coordinate 181,844, forward strand.
GGACAAAACTGTCCATGAACTAGTGTTGTTTGGGCTTGAAACTAGGCCTACAAGGCCTCCCAAGACAAGTAAAGAAGCCTATCTCTCTAGCGAAGGGAAATGATCCTAATTCTCTAGAGTTCCTACCATACATGGGAAAACTAGGGTTGCTGTTCAGCCACATCAAGTTTGCAGACCTACCTCAAGAAGAATCTCGTTGGATCAAGAGAAGGGTGTCTCCTTAAGTGAAGAACATCTTGAAGAAAGGAAGAAGAATATCTCATCAAGAAGCTAACATAGCCATAGTCTATCTCTGGACAAAGTAGTGAAGAAAAGGACGAAGTGCTGGGAAGCAAAGTGCCAGAAGGAGGAAGTCCATGTGCCGGAGAACATAGTGCAGAAAAGAGGAAGGACTTGACTTGTGCTTGGAGGACATCCCAGTCAAGGGTCTAGGGTTTGTCATTAATCAATAAGAAGCTTCAATAAGAGAAACTTACTGAAGGGTTTTCCTCTCTAAGGGAGAGAGGTTTTGGCCCTGGCAGAGAGCCAACATTTTTGTTCTTGTCTTTTTTAGTTTGATAGCAGTTTGATGAAACACACACTATAATAATAAGAAGAAGATCAAGCTATGATAATTGTATAAGTGCATCACAAATTGTTATCAAGAAGTGAAGAATCCTAATATACATCATTGGCCTTGATTCTTCAACAAGGTATTAGAGCTAAGGTGACACATCAAGGAAAGGGCATCTCAAGAACACTCATCAAGGAAGAAAATCTACAAAAGTTGAAGAATCTAGCCAAGAAGTCTCTATCACATCAAGGACAAGAAGGTCTATCATTTATCATTCATCAAGGAAGACTACAAAGCAAGAAGAAGAGCCTTACATAAAGGCACCACAAGAAGAGCAAATCAAAGGACCTACATCAAGCTACAAGTCATCAAGCAAGTCCAGCTGGAGAAAGCAACTTGAAGAACATCATGATCTAAGGAAGGCAAGCCATCAAGTCTTCAAGGAGAAATCAAGTCTACTACATCTCAAAATCTATCAAGTAAGTATATGTCCCCTTCCGAATAGACTTCAATGTCTTTTTGCAAGGAAAGCAATAAATTGGTAGGTACCAATAACTTTCTTGCATGGAAAAAGAGAATTGATTTACTTCCCAAGGAGAATGAACTCCCAAAACACATCAAAGGGAATGTTACTATTCCTGCTAAGTAACAAATTCAAGCCTTAGCCAAGTATAATAAGAATGAGACAAGAGCTCAAAGGATTCTAATAGAATCCATCAAAGACTCTCTCATTCCATATGTCTCCAAGTTGGAGACATCCAAAGAAATCTATGACAAACTAGTAGATCTATTCTTGGTAACCACAGTTGGAGAAGTAATATCTCTACGAAATGAATACAAGATGAAGATATCAAAGAAAGGAATAGCTCCCTACTTCATGAAGATCTCTGAGATGAGGGATGAACTTCAAGAGCTAGTGGAAGTCATGTCTGACAGAGAAATGACAACTGTAGTACTCAATGCTCTACCTGAGGATTGGGGCAACTTCACATCAAGCATATATGCCAAGGAAGCCACCCCACTAAGTGGAATAAGGTCTCTATGCAATATAGAGGAAACAAGACTTAAAGAAAAGGAAGATGTGGGATCAAAGGAGTAAGCATTTGCTACCATGGCCAAGAGAAAGGGAAAATTTGGCAAATTTGGTCCATGAAGAACAAACAACAAAGATATGTCCAAAATCCAATGCTATGGATGCCAAGAATATGGACACTACAAAAGGAATTGTCCTAAACTGAAGAAGGATAACAACAACAAAAGAAAAAGGGAAGAAGCTCATGTGACTCAAGAAATGAAAGAAGAAGACAAGAAGCAAAATAAGGAAGATCCTCTGGATCCTACTATGACTAAGTCTATTTCTTTACTTAAGGTCTTTTTTCAAAGTCCTGAATAGTATAGGAGCATGTAGGAATAGAATAAAATTGCATGGCTAGAAACATCTTCGAGAATCTAGAAGCATGATGTACATAGAGTTCAAAATACTCATGTAGAAGGAGCATTTATAATAGAACAAAATGCATGGTTAGAAATATCTTCCAGAATATAGGAGCATGGTAGATATAGCTCAAGATATTCATGTAGAAGGAGCATACCTAGAATAGGACCTCATCCACAATGAAAGAAAATTGATCATGATTAAGAATCTTAGAAGTCCTCCATCATCAAAAAGAAAGAAACATTTGCAGGGTAAGGGTCTTCAAGATCCTATGATGGAATCTTCAAAAGAAGATTCATAAACAAAAGCAGATATCTCATTGGGAATCCCATTCATGGGATTCTAGAAAAGGATGATATGCAGGCAAGCTAAGATGAAGTAAGAAGGGCCACACCAAGGACAACCAAATGAAGCTAAGATGATTAAAGGAGAATCAAGATGAGGTATGTATGCATCAGGTTTAGTCATGTTATCATATGTATATTATTGAGTCATGGGAATAGTTCTATAACATGATCAAGTAGGAAAGAATCTCTTTCATCGATGACATGCTCGAAGGCATGTACTACAATACAATGAAGGTCAACAAAAGGAAATACTCACATAAGGAGTATGAGATTGTTGACTAAGAAGCAAGAAGAAATGCTGACTAGTCCTAAAAGCAAGCAATGAAGAAGTGCTTCCACAAGGAGCATAAGGTGGTTGACCAATCTGTCTATGAAGAAGCAAATGAAGAAAGAGATCAAGCATGTGAAGAACACCATGATCACAAAGAATCTCTCTATCTGACAAAGATACATTTATGAAGACATCTCCCGAAAGAAGGCAAGACAACTCTGACAAAGGAAGAAAAAGATCAAAGAGCCCTTGACACCTGTGAAGGCCTTGGAGATATGAATGGTGCAGATAACTGATTCTACTCTACGAAGATGTCATGATAAAAAAGCAATCCAGCAAAATCACCATTTAATGTTGAAGCAATATCAGGATGAAGTCAGAAAGGGCTACTAGATCAAAGCATGGGAACAAGCAAGTACAAAGAAGCATCCATGTGAAGAGTAGTCCGAAGCATAGACATGATGACAAGGAATAATTAGATGAAAATAGAACCTGATATATGACAAGAAGGCCACTTTCCACAAAGGAAGCAATGACAAGACTAACCAGGAAGGAAAGTGATCGATGGATGGTGCCCTACCAAGAAAAAGTTCGAACAAAGACTTCATGACATCAAAGGAAAGAAGAAGATCAAGCAACTGGAGGACCCACAAAGAAGAAGTTGCTGATGAATGGACAAGTCCCTAGCTAAGAGGGAGTTATAACAAGTTACCAATTAGAAAGGAACTTGGACAAGTACCTTGTCAGAGGATGCTTGGGCATGTCTTCCTCAATTGAGAGGAAGTGATAGACACAACATTTTTGTCTTCACTTGGGAAGAAAGAATGGGAGGATTGGGTAATCATCTAGCATCCGACACTCTTTGAGGATGTGTGGGGCATCCAAGACAAGAGTAGGCAAGAGGACTGATATTCTTTGAGGGCTAGGAACCCAAGATGAGAATAGTCCTAGAAGGTCATACTCAGTGAACACCCGGGTGGGTATGTCCCTTGAGAGACAATGACTAAGGTGTCTATAAGTCATTGGTCTCGCCAACATTGTGCGCTCATCTATTGAGAGATAGAGCTGTCAGTCAAGGCCTTGCTGTGGAAACAATGTTGGTTACTATGATGCTATAACAAATGGATTACCAATCCGGTTCCTCTTATGTGAATTCTTCAAGATTGAAAAATAGCCAAACACCTTAACGATTTATGAATACCTCCCTAGTTAGGAGGGAGTGTTGAAGTAAGTGTAACTAGGTTCAGTCTTCATAAATGTAATTTTGACATTTGTATTTATTCAAGAAAAGAGAAATTATTTTTATATTATTTGTCAATGAGTTTCTTGCTCATTGAAGTAGGTCAAGCACATGTTTAAGTGCTTCTAGGAAGTCAAAGTGTCAATGTATTTATGTAAGAAGCTTAGAGGGCATGTTACACTATGTAGAATATTGTATAAGGTCAAAGGAATACCTCCAAGCCAAGTACAAGTACTCTCCATGAGGCAATGTCCTTCAAAAGAGGCTAAACGATGAAAATTGATGAAGAAAATGTGTGTTGGCATACAGTGAGCAATTCGGCCTCAAGTCGGCCTAAAGGAAAGGCAGTCCTCTATAAATAGAGGTTGTCCACTCCCTCAAAAGACAATGAAAAACATCTTTGAAATCAGCGAAGTGAAGTAGCTGAAAAAGAGAAGGGAAAACCTTGTCTAAAGGGTCCCCTAGTGCAGCAAAGGAAGGAATAAAACCAAAGTGAAAAGGACTGTTTCTATAGCTAGAAACAATCACTCGTGCGAAGAAAAGGAGGTCAAGTCTGCGGGTATGACAGCAGGGAAAAAAAAGTCCATGAAGTAGCGTTGTTTGGGCTTGAAACTAGGCCTACAAGGCCTCCCAATTGAAGCGAAGAAGCCTATTTCTCTAGCAAATGAAAAGGACCCTAATTCTCTAGGGTTCCCACCATACACGACAAAACTAGGGTTTCAGTTTATCCACATCAAGTTTGCAGACCTACCTCAAGAAGAATTTCGTTGGATCAAGAAAAGGGTGTCTTCTTAAGTGAATAACATCTTGAAGAAAGGAAGAAGAATATCCCATCAAGAAGCTAACATAGCCAAGGTCTATCTCTAGACAAAGCAGTGAAGAAAAGGACGAAGTGCTGAGGAGCAAAGTGCCGGAAGGAGGAAGTCCATGTGCCGGGGAACATAGTGTAGAAATGAGGAAGGACTTGACTTGTGCTTGGAGGACATCCTAGTCAAGTGCCTAGAGTTTGGCATTGATCAATAAGAAGCTTCAATAAGAGAAACTTACCGAAGGGTTTTCCTCTCTAAGAGAGAGGTTTTGGCCTTGGTAGAGAGCCAAGATTTGTGTTCTTGTCTTTATGATTTTGATAGCAGTTTGATGAAACACACACTATAATAATAAGAAGAAAATCAAGCTCAGATAATTGTATAAGTGCATCACAAATTGTTGTCAAGAAGTGAAGAATCCTAATATACAACATTTCCCTTGATTCTTCAACACTCTTGGCATGCGAGAATACCTCCAGATGCTACACAAAATTCAATGTTTTTGTCTCCTTGGCATCTATCTAAGATGGCCTTTTTCTGGTCTTAATCCAAGCATTCTCCTAGAAATAGCCCCAACCCCTATTTCAAGTGACTTTGTCCCTGCAACTTGTCTACTTGGAACATTTCCAATGCCATCTGTATCATCAAACCGAAATGAGAACTTAGACTCCTTACCAGCATCTGTTCGAGAAGTAATATTCAGAAATGTATTATTCAGAAGCATTCCCATTGATCCAAAACTCAACAAAACACGATGGATAATGAACAAATCTGTCAAAATTTCCCCATGACAGATTGGTGGATAACGTAGGCCCTTACATGAGGACATGTGCCCTTCTCAAGAGCACATGATAACCTTAGAAGCCAATGCAACCATTTCATCATCTTGTCTATACAGTGCTCCTTTCCCTATTTTTAGTCATCATTTAAAATAGTGCCACATTAAACATTGACTTCTTGTAAGATGGAACTTCTGTCAGTGTTGACTAGGTCATGAAGCATTGTACCTCTTCAGGTGGTTCTGGTTGGTTGAAGGTTGCTATATATCCTTCAATGGTAGAAACATAGGCTCTCCTAAACTCACCTTCCTCCACACACTGCCATAAAACTGCAATTATTGGCACATATCATGCATCAGAAGTGTCCAAAATGATTGCATAAGCCTTGCAAGCATAGGACCAGTCATGATTGTCACTCCAACTTGCTTTGGCTTTTTCTTTTCAAAATAAATTTGCCAATACATCCAGACCATCCTCTACCAGGTTCAATCAAGATTGAGCAAAAGCCATGCCAAGTGAGTAGAGAACTGCCCAACATCTGCCACAGTGGTTCGACCCTATAAAAATTTAACTTCAATATATTTTTTCGTTTTTGTAACAAGAGATAAACTATCTAGAGTATCATCATTGATCCCTCCCTTCTGAACTTCTTCAGTACAAGGATCTTCATACCGTATTTGCATCAAATAAATCTCACGAGTAACTTCATCTTCAGGCATATCCTCATTGCAACTTCCCAAATTTGCATCATATTCTCTAATTAAATCTTGAGTAGCTTCTACAGAGTTTAGTATTCTTGTAGTGTCAGGGATCATAAAGAAATCTAACAATATTACAAATGGAAGCATGGGCTAAAGCTAGATCTTCTTCAAATCTAGACGAACTTCTGTCACTAAGTTTTATGTTAATGCGTTAATGGGATTGTGGGACATGACCCTTCAGCCATCATCAAATTTCATTGTGAGGCTTATATTATTGTTTTATCATGAAGTAATTGTGTTTTGTCATGGCTGTCAACTATTCCATTGCCCTTGTTGTTTGAGTATTTTTCCTCAGGGACAACAAGGATCACATTTAAGCTAAGTCACCTGACACGGGGACACAGGGCACGGGACATGAAGGACACAGGGATTTGGGTGTCGGACACAGACACGTTGACCCCCCGGAACATGACACATTATATATTATTTTATTAATATATATATCTATATATATTAAAAATGAGATATTTCTTACACAAATCCTCATTCATGATACAAATTCATTGATTCAAACATAGGTCTTCATCTAGATGTAAGTTTTACAAAGTAACATTATGCATACAAATACTATTGTGACATAAATGATAAATCATAATACATATTCAATTCATCAATGATCCAATAGGAGAAAGACAAGATACTGTAGTTTTCTCATTAAGTCATCGAAATCAAAATGTGTTACAAAGGTAGTACAATGCCAATGGCAGATAGAAATAGCAAATACAAAACAACTACAAGTCTACAGTAGGTGATGAGTCATCAATCCTCATCATCCAAAATTAGCATCACTGTACTCATCCTCATGGTCACCACTCCTCTCCTCTGCTGCATCCTCCTCCTCCGTATCTGAAGTCATCTCTGCATCTGCTGATATGTAGGATGACCCCTCTATAGTATCACCATCATCAAATGTGAGAGGCTCTAGCACTCGCTCATTGAGATCCAAGTTGGCCAATGCCAACTCAACATTGTTGTCTAGACCCATATCATCAGGAAATACATCCCACAGCTTTGTATTTCCCTTCAACCACTCATCCCTTTGCATGTAAATAAGATGAAGGTTGGTGTCAACATACGCCATTGTCTCTGCCCTGGACTATTCAAGCCTGCTCTTCTTGACACTACAAATTCCCATATGTGCTCCAATTCCTCTCGCAACAAGAGGATGAAGTCACCTGAGAGAGGAGCCTCATGGCTAACTGCTGTAGAGGAGGGCTTGTTACCCCGTGAGTTGTTCACCAAGAATAGGGTTTCTTAGACCCCTTGTCTCTGATCACATCATATCCTGCAAATCAACCAGTGCCAGTGGAAAACTTTGCAATGGTATCCTCCACCTCATCAAGGGATGCTCTATCCTGAAAAATCCACCTGAATCCATCTTTCCTCCCTTGTGATATTTCACCATCCATGTGAGCAGGGAATCTGCGGGAAGGTCCACCATTCAACCACTCATGTCTGTAGTATTTTGGGTTCAATGAGTGAGCCAAACAATGTAAAGGTGTGCAATTCTTCTCCCATCCGTTGACAAGAATATCTTGTATGGTGGTGAAGAAGGCCTTTGATGATGTCTCATACTTGGGGCACTCACTCTGTAAAATAATGCTCTCACAGACTCAATCATGGAATCCCATCCCTCATTAACCTCTCCTAGGATGGGTTGGTCTGTATCTGCAAATCGAAGCAAAGAAAAGATAGGGTCCATGATCAGAATAAGTAGATCTACCCTCTCCCACCAAGCATCATCTAACACTGTGTCCTTCACTCTTTTTAAGGATGCTTGATCTGTCTTTCTCCAAAAAGACCAAAATTCTAAAATAACCATGTCTCCAAGAGCAGCCTTAACCTCCTTCATTTTTGTTTTTGGTAGCATCAGAAGTGCTCTAGCCTTGAAAATTGGTGGAGAGGCTAAGGCACATGAGTTCTAAAGAACCCAGAAACTGTTTGGTGAAATTCCACCTGGATTGTATTTTATTAAAATAATTAATATTTTTAATGAGGTTCCTGAGTCTAAAATTAGGAAAATGAAAATACTAGTGGGTATTAATCAAAATATGGGTGAGAATGATCTAGAAGGTGGATCAAGTTATGTTTTAATCTTAGTCGTTATTAGAGACTTAATCCCGACCATTGAAGAATCAACAGGGAAAGTATAAAATGGAGGCTTGGGGTTCATTTGGAAACATACACAAAGAGAACAAATTGATTAAGAATTCGACTCCTAAGGCAGGTTTGCTAAGGATTTTGAATTAAGTGATCATTTTGCAGCAGAGGGGCAGTGAGAATCTAGGAGAAGGACTTTCTAGAGAATACAGATAGAGAGGCAGCAAGAGCCAACAGAGCAGAAAAATGCCTATCACGCAGAAGCCGAAACTACCGGGAACAACCGGAGCTGCCGGGTACTGTCAGAACAGCCGGGAAAGTTGAAGCAGAGGGAAGAAGCTGAAACTATCAAGAACAGATGAAACTGCCAGGAAAGTTGACGCAAAGGGCAGAAGATAGAACAACTGGGAACAACCAGAACTGCTGGAATAGCCGAGAAAGCTGACGCAGAGGGTAGAAGAGGTGACATAGAAATAGTCGGGGTTAACTAGTCTTGTGCTGGATAAGCCGGAATTCTGCTAGCTGAAGTGAGGTAAAACTCACTCAAATTTTCAGCTAGTATTTTCTCTATAAAGGATTGCTAGATGAACATCCTAGATTTCTATTTAGATATTTCTCCTGCATAATAATAAAACCCTCAGAGTTGCTGCACCGGTTTTCCCACATTGGGTTTTTACGGGGACTATTGTGTTTAAAAATAAGTGTGTCCTATGTATCTTGTTCTTTGCTCTGTTTTATGTTTCATGAGATCAAATATTTAATTAGTGTAGGCTATAGAAGTAATTTGCTTCAGTATTCAAAAGAATAACTTGGTTAATTTATATTAAAAATCACGTAGGTGAAGTAGATTTAGTTTTGCTGCGGTAGGGGTGCCTTCTAGTGTAGGAATTTTCACACCTCAACCTCTTCAACATGATGAATGAAGATGCAAACTGTGTATTTGCAATCTTCAACAATGATAGATTGGTGTACTCCTTGTAGATAGTGAGGGCATTTGTATGATTTTGTACAAAGTTGAGGACATGCCATGCATCCTCAATAATGCTTCCAATTCAAAGCACACCAGAAGCAATAAATTTAAGTGCTAAGTTCAATGAATGGACAATGCAAGGTGTCCAAAACACTTGTGGATATTTAGCTTCCACAATCATGCCAACAACCTTGCAAACAGGTGCATTATTTATAATGATTTGCGCACAAGAATCAACACCTACATCTTCAATAACTTTAATAAATAACTCACCCATATATTGTGCATCCTTGTATTGTCCAAGTGCTTCCACTGATTTCAAGAAAATTGGACCATTGAAGGAAGACACCATGAAGTTGATGAGTGGGTGTCGTGCTGGATCTGTCCATCCATTAGAATCAATGCTAACCCCAGATGTTGGCCATGCTGATTTAATAGGCTCAAGCATTTTGTCCACCTCTTTTTTTGCCTTTGTCAACAATGTGGTTCTAAGCTTCTCTAATCCAGGAGGCACATACCCTGATGGAGCCCCTTGAGTTAGAGCTTGGCACATCTCAATAAACAGAGGTGAGCGTGAAACATTAAAGGATATGAAGTTCTGATTGAAAAAAAGGGGAATGGTGGGATCAAGCTCTTCCCGTTTCTCTTTCTGAAAAATCTTGCCCATTGGACCAAGTGCAATTGCCTTTCTTTTTGCTGCTTGTCCCCCACCAGAACTCTCAAATGGGAATTTGTTGTTGCTTTTCCTCAAGAATGGAAGGGGGTCATCATTCTTGTTTTTTCTAAATTTTGTAACCACATTTGCCATACCAAGCCTCTCTTTCCATTTCTTTCCTCTTTGGTAAAGGCACCTTTGTACAAGCTGTAATTCCACAACTTGGTAAAGCCAAAAAATGAACTTTCACTCGGTAATATGTGCTCATGAAATTAGTGTTGCAATAGCTGCATTTCCAAGCAACATTGCCTCCTCCCTTCATCTTGCTACCTGGCCCTTGCTCTCTTGTGACATATTTACACAAGGGATATTTGTTATCTTGAGGATGTTGTCTTCCCTTAACATTTGAAGCTATTGTTGCAGCCCCACTTGCAATAGAGGGAGCACTTGCAGCAGACCCTAATGAAATTGGCACTGGAGGGGCATCTTCAATGGTTCTTCCCCTTCCTTTGCCCCTTCCCTGCTGCCCTTGATTGAGTAATGAATGTTGTAAAAGAATAAACAAAAAATGCACAAATTTGTAAAAGAAATGCACATGCAAATTGCTGTAATAAAAATGCAAAAAAATAGAGAGAAAATGCACCTACCTGTTGCTTGAATCTCCTTGAAAATGCTCCCACACCCTTTGCTCTTTGCTCTCACACAGCCACAAGAAACCCACAACCAAGAAGAAAGGTTAATGTGAAAATAGAACGGCCAAATCGGCCTTTTAACGCCACGCAAAAGTGTATTTTTCGAGATTCGTGTCCCAATCGGACACGATTAGAAGGACACAAATCCGACCGAATAATGTCCAATTCACCCGATTCGGGATACGAGAGCGTAGGGGGACAAATCCAGTTTCATAGCATTTAAGTGTGAGGCTTGTATTACTGTTTGCTCATGACGTAATTGTGTCATCGTTGCCAGCTATTCCTTTGCCCTTGTTGTTTGAGTATTCTTCCTCCGTGACAGAAAGGATCACATTTCAGTGTTAATGGGATCATGGAGCATGACCCTTTTGTGGCTGTCATCAAATTTCAGTGTGAGGCTTGTATTACTGTTTGCTGATGATGCAATTGGGCTTTGTCATGTTTGCAACTATTGTATTGCTCTTGTTGTTTTAGTATTCTTTCTCAGGAATAGCAATGATCACATATTCAATGGTCCTCAAAATTTCGTTTGGTTGTTTATCTTTTACATGAACAGAGTCATATACAAAATCATGCCTCATAATCAGTTGGCAGTCGGACAGAGACTGAGTGTTGGAACATAAGTTTATGGTTAATGGAGGAAGTTTTATCCCTGACACAATTAAAACAGGACTTTCACCCCAGTCACATGCTCTTAAACCTGAGGAGCTTCTTTTGACCACAGCAGGGTTTATTGTCAAATCTAAGATGATCAAAGGTTGCTCATGGAATTTAATATCTTCTCCAAAACAGAATTTTGAGCCAAAAATTTGACTTTTCCTCAAATATGGGCCTCTTTTGTCATCATTATATGGATCATCCATAGAAAAGCTAACAAATTGCACCATCCAGGTCTCATTACTATTTTTATCAGTCTCCGAATGCAAAACAGGGCTGTCAGCAGTCCCACTATATTCAGTTTCAGGGGTTCCAGAGTTAGTGTAAAACTAATTTTCTGTGAGAGAAATTTTATCATGAATAGTGTTGATGACATTGGCATTAGCAAAAAATCAGTGAGGGTCCAGAAAACATCTTTTTGGGAACATCAGCGAAAAAATCAGCAAACCACAAAAAACATTAAAAGTACAAAACATATTCGTTTTTTTTATTATAATTAAACATATAAAGCAACAATAACATTAGATAAATACATTGGCACATAAATATGGAGAAAACACCGATATATATGATGTAATGGATGCAAATAAAAAATGATACATCAAATTCAATCCTAAACCCCGAACCCTGATGGCTGTCCAACCAAGGACTCAAAAGTGGAGGAAGGACTTGGATCTATTTTTATCTTTTCCTTGCTTTTATTTTCTCTTAGTATTCATTGGGAGGATCAATGAATGAGGATGAACATCATTTTTTAACATGCCCTACCCTTAACAATATCATATATAACTTTATTTTGTTTCTTAACTCAATTACTCTTTAAGACTCCTAGCCCAATATTGTATGAAGTGGGGACGTTTTTTGGAAGTGAAGCTTCATTTTCCAAAAATCTAGGAAGCGAAGTGTCTCAAAAGCGTCTACTATATATATATGTATATGATATTTTTTTGCATCTATATTTAAAAGAACATCCAACTTTCGGAGCTATAGCTCTGAAAGGTTTGGTCTCGGGGATTTGTTGAATCCTTGAAGGGTCCACAAAGAAGGAGAGAAGTGGTTAGCACCAAGGGCATGACTGATGATTGTGGGTAGATCTAGGGTCGGTAATTACTTATTTTATAGTGCAGTCATTGTCATAGATCTATATGAAGAATGAGTTGACCACATTGGCCTTCCATTATTTTAGGGAAGGGATGCTAGAGAGGTCAAAGGAGAGAGAAGGGGCCCGACCTTGGCCAATATCGAGGGATAAATTAGAGAGATATTCTATTGAAGCGCTCTCTACCTATAAGTTGTCGCGGTATAATTCGAAGTGCTCTTTATCTAAAAGATGCCACTGGAGCTCTATAATAAATAAAGGATGTTGCGAAGGGAATAACCAATCTATCCCTATCTCAAGAGGCCTTGTCCAGTGTTCTGGGAGTAGCTTCCTTAGCAGAGCAGTTAGCTCATCCCCGAGTTAGGTAACTCTCAGCTTATAAATATTGGGAAGATATTTTACTAAACCAACACTGGCGGAAGGGGTTGGAAAAGACACTATACATTTACACATCCCCTTTCTTTTCATAATAATTCGAGTTTCTTATGAAGCGTAGATGAAGAAATTGTGTCAAAATTCGAATCGAGTTACCTATTAATTCACCTATTAATTGAGTTTACACATTAAAGCATAAGTCAACCTATAATAATGAATAAGGGTTGTGCATAGGAGGGAAAGAGGAGCCAACATATCCATTATTGGTCGCCGGTGTAGGCCTAATAATAATAGGGGCGACATATAAGTTTTTTTATTAATTTATCCAAATCTATCACTATTACCCACCCCTATACTTATTGCTCATTTAGCAGATAAAACGAATATGGAACGGTTCACCAACCTCAACCCTTAAATATTAATGGGCTCTTGATAGTGATGTTCCACCTCTTTCTCCCTATTGTGGGCCCTGATGGGAGAACCTCTTGGGTTAGGACCCTAGGTTAGGAATGGAATGAAGGGTTAAACGAAAAACTCCCTGGCTAAGGAAGGAGTGCTTTCATACTTAGATCTCTCAAACGTCACCCTGACCCTTCAATATATTATTCGACGTACCGTAGACGGATTAGAGGAACTTACTTTCTATTGATCTACATTGAGCAATACTATTTGTATTGTTCCACCTGGCTCACATCCACACATCCCATGCATCTATATTTGCTAGCTAGTTCCTTCCCACGCCAACTTCCTCTTGGGTAGTTCGAAAACCCCAACACACTCTCAATTAGCTTGTTAGTTTTTGTAGCATCAGATGTGTTCTAGCCAAAAATCGTTTCTGGAATTTCCGCATGGAAGTGTCTCAATTAGATTATTAATCGATTTTTAAATATTTCTCAATTCTAAACTTAGGTAATATGGTTAATTAATCAATATTAATTGAGATAAGGTGAGAATCATCTAGAAACTGACACGGATTGATTCAAAGATGATCCAAGCCATTGATCAAGTTTTAATCTTTTTTGTTGGTGCTCCAAAAGTGGATTATATGAAGAGATCGATGTGGTGATGGAGAACACACTTTTTGAGAAGTCCAATTTCTTGGCAGATTGATTTCCAGAGTAGCAGAAATCAGTTGCTGGAAAGAGCTAGAGATCAAAGCAGTGTGTGAGGTGTAGAGACAGTGAGGCTGGAAGAAGTATTCCAAATCCAGTGAGTGCATTTGCATAGAGGAAAACGAGCCACAGAGAAGTTGATGCAGGGGCTACGCAGTAGCTTCTAGAGGCAAGTTCGATTTGCTGAGAAGGAAAGACACCTTCAGTTCCAGAGGCCGAGAAGGAGTTCCAGAGTATTTAAGAAGCATTTTTCTTGCCAGCAGAGGGCAGAACGACTTCACCAGAGACCAGTCAAAGGCTTGACGTCAAGCAGAATGCGCAGAGCAGCGTAGAGGCTGATGCAGAGGGTCAGAGGGCCGAGTTTCTGAAGGCAAGTTGTGGTGGGGTTTGCCTATGGGGTGAGGAAATTCCTCACTAGATTTTGCCAGTATTCTTCTCTGTAGGATTGCCAAATTTCAACATCCAACTATACGCAAAATTTCTCAGTGCTGCATCGATTTTCCCAAGTTGGGATTTTCTGGGGACATTTGTCCAAAAATAATTGTCTCATATTTTATGTGTGTGTGCTAGCATTTCTCAGTTTCCATCGCATTATTTTCTGCAATATTCTATTCGTGAAGGTCGTAGTGTGTTTATTTCGATATTTGTCGTAGTAGATAAATTGTTAAGTTAATTAACAATTAGGAGAAATAATACTAGTTTGGAATTTTCACATAACTAGACTTACCCGCCCTCCCTACTAGTTGTCTCTTCTAGATCTCCTTAAACCGATTAATGCGTATATAATGAAAGAGATCTTGCCAATCGCCAACAAACTATCGATATGCATTATCAGAGGAGGAGGCACCAAAGCCAACCAGTCAACAAACAGGGAAAGTATCAAATCTCTTTATGTCTATAACAACGGGAGAAGAAGAGGATTGGGTGGGAATTGACCCAACAAACTATTGATTTTGGGGTAGCATAGGATGTGCTCTAGCTCCGAAATTTTGTGGAGAGGCTAGAACACATGAGATCTCCAAGACCTAGAAATCATTTGGAGAAATTCCACTCGGATTGTATTTTATTAAAATAATTAATATTTTTAATGGGGTTCTTAAGTCTAAACTTAGGCAAATAAAAATATTAATGAGTATTAATGAAAGTATGGGTGAGAAGCTTCTAAGAGACGAGGATCAAGTCTAATTTAATCTTAGCTGTTGATTAGGGACTTAATCTCAGCATTTGATTCATCAACATGAAAAGTATAAGAGAAGACTTGAGACTCGAGAGTCATTTGGAAACACACTGGGCAAATATTTAGTAACCCGAGGGAAATCCATTCTCAAGGAGAAGGAGTTCGATTTCAGAGGGAGAGTTGCAGGGTGAAGGAAGAGGAGGGCATCATCATCATTCAGAGATTGAGGAGGAGGTGATGCAGAGCATCAGAGGGACAACGCAGAGGTAAGATCAGAGAGACAATGCAACAAGGGACTCAGTCATCACGCAGGCCTCACGCAGAAGTGACATAAAGGCGACGCAGTGAAGGTTGAAGGATCTCCGGGGCATCAAAATTTCTCTGGAGCAAGGGAAAAATTGTCTCAGGTGTTTCTCTCATAGGTGTCTCTATATTCTGTAAAATCATTCCTTGTAAACAGATTGTTGCTGAAGAATGTTAAACAGACATGGACAACAACAAATAATAGGAAAGATAAAGCATGCATTGCGTTTTTTATTCACAAATGATGTATATTTATGGTACATTATGTGACCGTTGGGATTCACATCCCAAGGTCTCTTGGACTGCTTTGTCCATTCGGCTTCCACACTAACCCACTTAGGATTAGGTGTCCAACATTCCCCCCCTTAATCCGAAGGGTTATGTATGAGTCCAAGAAAAGAGTTGTAATACAAAATGTGCAAAAATGCATGGCAGCACTAGGCTGAATGTGCACTCTGAAATGTTGGTATAAAGGGCAGTGGTTTAAGGATGGCCACCAACACTGGAACGCTTAGTGCAGTTCCCGGAACTCTTCCAAAACTGGCAAGAAGCTAAAGTATTTTGCTAGAGGAAGTGATCCTATTGTTTTAAAGAGGGAAACCTTCAACCATAAAAGGGAGATCTCACCCCGCATAAAAGGTAAAACTTCAACCTGAAAAGGGAAGTCTCAACCTGTGATGGTTTAAGGATGACCAACAAATCTGGAATGCTTATGCAATTCCTGGAACTCTTCCAAAGCTGGCAAGAAGCTGGAGTCTTCTGCTAGAGGAAGTGTTCTCAATTTTGTCTCCGGAACTCTTCCAAAATTGGCAAGAAGCTGTAAGTCTTCTGCTAGAGGAAGTGTCCCACATCGCCAACTAAAGGCATGTTCAGGCATCTTTGTCTCTGGCTACAACTCTGAAGCTGGTGTGACAGGTTGTGGCTCAGGCTCGCTTGATGTGGCTTTGAAGCTTGTAGATGACCATCATTTCCCCCCCTGTCAGATACAAGGTGAGAAGATGGATAAGACTCAACTGCAAGACTTTTCAAAATTCTGGAACAAGTTCTGACATGTGTTTGAAATATCTTCTTGGCTGTTGATGCCCATTGCCAAGAAGCGATCCATCCTAGATGAATCTTTGTTCTTGCAGGGCGTTTGTTGCTGAAGCATCTGTTTGAAGAATGGGTGGTTTTATGACAGTGCTTACATGGATGAAGATCAAAACAGTGATCTTTCAGATGGCCAACTTGGTCACAGTGTTGGCATTTCACATTTTGTTGTTGTTGTTGCTACTGTGGAAGAGGGGCAGAGTCTGGAATAGCTGGAGTTGAACTGTCATGAGGAGCAGGTGAACTGTCATGAATGAAACCAGCACTCTGAAACTGAATGGGCTTGGCATAGTCTGGAATATGAAAGGACAAGTCCTTGT
>APFE030153401.1:198594-239325 GCA_000404065.3 Pinus taeda
GAAGAGGGGCAGAGTCTAGAACAGCTGGAGCTGAACTGTCATGAGGAGCAGGTGAACTGTCATGGATGAATCCAGCACTCTGAAACTGAATGGGCTTGGCATAGTCTGGAATATGAAAGGACAAGTCCTTGTCATATCCAAGACCAGTTCTGTGCTTGTTGTGGACAAGCTGTTCCCAAGGTCTAATGATGGGCTTGGGAAGTGCAGACTGAACTTCTGCATCTGCATTTACAACTGTTGCTTTATTAACTTGCTGTTTATGGGAGTCTGTTTCAATCTTCTGAACAGAAACAGGTTCAGAAAGATGACTCCATTGTTGTAGTTCTTTTTGCTGCAGCTTTGTCTCAAGCTGCAAAAACTCAATATTATCATGTGCATTTTGCAGAGAGGTTTGGATGTCAAAAAGAGTGCCTTTGTTGACCTTCACAGTGTCTTCAACAGTAGATAACATTAATGTGCTCAATAGTTCTAAATAATAATTAATTCTGGCCATTTTCTCCAATATTAAACTTATAGTGGGCACAAGTTAACACAGTTACAACAACAAATTCCAACAAACCTCTGAATGTTTTATCAGCTCCAGCATTGGGAGGACTAACTTTGTTTGTTAAGAATCTCAGATCAACAGGTTTTGGAATCCGAGGAAGTGTGGTGCTGCGAATAAGAGCCTAGTTTGTGCTGTCAAAAAATGGATGTTGCAGGTCTTTCACAAGCAAACCTCTGATCAAGTCGCGAGTAGCAGAACTTATGGTCGGAGAATCTGAGAGCTTTAATGGCTGCCCAACAACGTTCTCTAACTTTTCTCAGATTCAGCAAAAACTAAGTAGAAAATAGCCACCTCACAATTGAATCGAATACCATTGGACGTCGGGTCGAGGAATTTTTTTTTTTTACATCATTTAAATACTTATTCCTAGCAAGGCTCTTCCCACTCAATTCATCCATTTTCTGCCCAGTTGATAAAGTGGACTTATCCTGTGCCTTTCTGGTCATTAGTAGACTCCCAGAGGCTTTCTTCCTGAGAGCATTGAAAAATTTATTTCGGTTTTGCAACACCGATTTCTTATCATCAAGTGCTAAGCTCTTGGGTTTTGATTGTGCTTCCAATCCTGTCGAATCTGCAATTGACGATGTTGACCTTACATTGCTCTCCATAGCATTTGAGGCATCGAAAGATTTGATGCCAAAATTTCCTCCCTGCAAAGGATTCTCTCCTTCAGTTGGCTTCTTAAATTTCAGTTTTTGAGGTGAACGAACAGAAGGATTCTGATGGAAAGATCCTAGAGGCTGTTGAACTTTAACGCCAGATGAAACGGTTTCAAACTCGGCATGTTTAAGTAATTTTGACCTCGAATTTTCAGATTGGAAAGTAGCACGAACAAAGACACGCCCAAGGGATATGGAGAGGAAAAGTAATCTGTTAGAAAATTCTGCTGATCCACTGTACAACACAGATTCTTCTCTCCTTCAATCTTGAGCACACAAACCGGTCTCCAATGCGTATCGGGAATGGGCATCACAAACACCAACCTTGAAGCACCATGCCGAGAAGTATCCACTAGGCTGAGGTCTGATTTAAACTACAAAATAAGTCCCGAACTGTGTGAAGACGAATAAATGAAATCTGCAAATTTCTGTGGTATCTGCAATTTCATAGAACAGTAACAATCTTACATATTTTACCAATTTCTATGGAAAACAACCAAATTACCAGTTGTGCATCGTTTATACTGTGGCTCCAATTCTTAGAAGCGAATATTCATGGAACACGCCATTGTTTGTGTCGCAGATACAAGATATTTCTAGAAGGAAACTCGTGGTCAGTGAGCCTAAAGAATATTTTAGCCTGTGATTCCACAACTCTTTTGATAGCACCAAAATACTTTGACTTCTTTGTCAGAGGCCTTGTTCCTCAACAACATTACTGGCTGCCATCACTGCAATAAATAACATATTAACCAGACCATCAACGTTATGATGAAAAACGATGAAGCGCTATAGATTCTCGTTCATTAATTTCAGTAATATTCGACATGATGTAATGTGTCATCTTCTTTTCTCCCGAAACTCTATACGATGAAGCGCTATCGATTCTCGTTCATTAATTTCAGTAATATTCGACATGATGTAATGTGTCATCTTCTTTTCTCCCGAAACTCTAACATATTAACCAGACCATGCGGTGTTTTGCTTGAGGGAGGCGGCTAGGTTAGTTCATAATTTGATTTCGATGAAGCTGAAGCGGTATCCAACAGCTCCTATTCACAAAATCATAAGCAAAAACTAGCCTGTCTCGGTTGTTTGTTGCACAGTGTTGATCCAGCACAGCTAGAAGCATTTTCTGACAAAAACAAGACATTTAATGTTTTGCAGTCCCCAAAAATCTAAAACTGCTCGTTGTTCCACTGTTTGAGCTCTATGATAATGTGCAGAGATATGGCGGCGAGGATAGTTTGAAGAGGGCAAGAGGAAAATAAGTGGTGTTGCGATGGAATTGGGCTCTGTTGAAAATCCAAGTTCTTCAACTTTTGCATTCAATGACGAGAACCATACTCTCGGAAATTCTCTTCGTTATGTTCTGAATCATGACCCACGGGTGGAATTTTGTGGCTATAGTATCCCTCATCCTTCAGATAATCGGGTGAATATTCGAGTTCAAACCACAGATAGCCGAGACAATAAAGTGGCGAATGCAAACGGATGGGAAGCCGAGACAATTGAAAGAGAAAAATAGAGAAGGTTTCGGCCGAGACGAAATGGGTTGGAAACTGTCACGCGGAAACAGTCACGCGGAAGTTATGGGGTCTAAAAGCATAGTTGGTCCGTTCAGAAATGAAGCTCTGATGTCTGCCCAATCCATTGCCATAGAAAAACAAATTCTAAATAACGTTATCAGCTGCTTACATTTACGCCATAAGAAGAACAGCGACGTTACCGAGGTGCGCAGTCTTCAGATTGTCAGGTACCACAGCAGACAGCGTGAGCAGAGGAGTCAGGTACCCAGTCTTCAGGCAGGCAGACGTTACATTCAGAATACCATTTCTCATTGCAGGTGTGGCACGCAATTCTCATACCAGACCTTGTCAGGGTAAACAGTACGCAGAGAATAACGTCTCATTGCAGGTTCTCATACCAGGCAATGCATAATTTGCAGGTTCTCATGTCAGGCTTCAACAGGCAGGCCAGCACTATTCAAGACAACAACACAGGCCACACATCATGGCTCTGATACCATGTTAAACAGACATGGCAACCAAAACAATAGGAAAGATAAATCATGCAGTATGTTTTTATTAACAATTTGATATACATTTATAGTACATTTGGTGACCGTTGGGATTCACATCCCAAGGTCCCTTAGACTGCTTTGTCCATTCGGCTTCCACGCTAACCCTTTAGAATTAGGTGTCCAACAATTTATATAGTTATTATTTATCATAAATAGTTGGTATTTAAAAAATTACACAAAATAATTTACTTATCATGATTCTAATTATTATTGGATCATGATTGTTATTATGAGCTATTATAATAATATTCAAATAATAATAATAATTATTATTATTGTTATAATAATATAATAATAATTATAATAATAAAAATAATAATATAATAGTAATTATTATTATATAATTTTATATTATTATAATAATAATATAATATAATTTTTAAATTTTTTATATAAATATAATGATATTCTATTAATAATATTACTAATATATTTTATGAGTTATATATATAATATATAAGTTTATATTTAGGGTGATATATTTACGATCTTTTTGCGGTAATAATTTAAGATTTTTTATAACGAGCTATTTGTTGTGACTAGAAACTCGTGGGTTTTTACCTTTGGATCTGTAGTCAATTTAATTCGAGGCAAGTGTGAGCTGCAGTCACGTTTTCTGATATTAGGTGCACACATTCCTTATCTTTTTCTAATACATATTTGCTCATATATTTTCAAGTATGAATATTTCATCATAACTACTAAAGATTACCAAAGGCAAACCTAGCACAGTTACTCTACAAGGCCTTTATGAGTATATAGAGTCTTTAGAAAAATATAGAGAAGAAAGAAAAGTCAAGCTACACAAAAAGCTATAAGCCATGCTCGAAAATAAATTTGCATCTCTTGAAGACATGATAAAAAACAAATAGAAAATAAAATAGAACTATTGGAGAATAAAATGGTGGCAATGGAGACTAGGTTGCAGGTTATAGAAAAACAAAACCAAGATACTAACCAAACATTCCAATAAGGACATGCTGATACTTTAGAGAGTTTTAAAATGAAGAACATGATTAAAGAACTAGAAGAAAAAGTTAATAGCTGTCTCACCCTAAATAATGTGGTAGATAAATTAGATATCAAACCAATTAAAGATGAAATGAAAAAATTAATAGAATTAGACCATGAGTGTAACAAAAGGGCCTTGAACCTTATAATCTTCGGTTTAAAAGAGGAGGTAAATGAGGATACTTTAGTCATAGCCTAGACATAATTACATAATTAATTACAAATTGAAACATGTCTCACAGAAGCAACAGGGATGGAGAAATTAACTAAGAATAAAGGAAGACTGATCTGAATAAAGGTGAGCTCTACTGATCATAAGTATGACATACTTTGTAAAATCTCAAGTCTAAAAGGAATGAGAATATTTATAAATGAAGATCTCATTCTAGAAGATCAAGTAGAATTAAGAACGGAGGTTCAAAATGTAAAAGAAGCTAGGAATGAAGAAAAATGGGCAATAATCAGAAATAGAAAAGCCTTCATCTGATAGAAACCAAAAAGATATTAGTAAATAACAATTAAACATGCTCTTGATTCTTTTTTGGAACTGTCAAGGTTTTCCATGGAACAAATGCCCCAAGCTAAGTTGGATCTCAAATGATGTTGATATTATTTTGCTTGTTAAAACTTGGGAGCACAGAGAATCTAAGGTCCCTAACATAGATGGCTTTACACTATGGTCTACCCAGAACAAGTGATCCTCCCATAGAGGCATTGGGGGAATAGCTTGTTACATCAAGAAGAACATCTCCCCCATGCTAGGATTTATAAAAATGACCCTTACAACCAATATAGTTGGATAGAGATCACTGACATTAATAATAAAAAGACCTACATAGCAATATGTTATTCCCCCCATCAATTCTAACTTCTATAAGAAGAGGAATCTAGATAAAAATAGTCCCTACAATTGTTTAGAGAATTATATTTCTAGCCTAAGGAATGAAGGTAATATCCTTTTAATAGGTGACTTTAATGCTTGAACTTCAAGCAACCAAGCTATTATTTTAAGCAATCATTCCAACCCTAATCCTCTTTGGTTAGACGAAGACCCTATTCTAGCTAGTAGGTACAAAAGGAGCTCTGAAGAACTCGGGGAGAATTTGTTTGGGTTGGAGCTAGTTAAGCTCTCTAGTGCTCAGGATCTCATAATTTGCAACGGTCTAAAGAAGTGGCCCAATTCTAGCTAGATGACCTTCATCCATGGGCTTGGTAGTAGCGTGGTAGACTATGTTATTTCCAATCTCCCTTTATACAACGAAATAATAAATTTTGACATCTTAAATGACCACGAGCCTGACTTTAATCATAGGCCTTTATTTATAACTCTCAATTTTGTCATGCATAGAGATCTCATAGAAAATAATACTTATAGCCAAAAGAACCTAATATTTCATAAAAATAAAAGCTATCTCTTTCTAAATGAATTAAAAACTAATTTGCTTCATTTATCTAGCATAGACAACATGGAAGACCTCTATCATAATTTTACTACAACCCTCTCATATTCTATTAACAAGTTCTCAATTGAAGTTTCAAATAATAAAAGAAATAGCAAAACCAACCCATGGTATGAAAAAGATTGTAAAAGTGCGAGGAGAGCAATTAAGGAAGGTGTTGATGAATCTCTTAAAATGGGCAAGATAAAAATATACAAAGCCCTAACTAAAAGGAAAAAGAGGTAGTACATTCATAAAAGACAAGAGAATCTCTTACAACTCTCTAAGATAGCTCCTAAGAAATTTTGGAGGCAGATTCTGACTAGGAAAACTAAAGATAATTATAAAATTGCTTTACATGATTGGAATTCCTATCTTAAAAAGCTTTATGAATCTCCAAATATCATGGATAACTTTGAAGCCCTGCTCACAACAAAAGAAGTTTTCTCATTAGAAGACATTGATTTTGGGGTTAAACACCTGGTAAATGGGAAACCTAAGGACATCGAAGGTTACCAGGCAGAAATCTTAAAAATTGGAGGTCCTGTCCTCATCCCCCACATCCACAAGCTTTTCGATCAAGCAGTCAAGCAAGTGTTCCCTAAATCATGGACTGAGAGCCTCATTAACCCTATTTTTAAAAGTGGAGATACAAATAACCCCTCTAATTATTATACCATTATGATCAACCCTCTCTTAGCCGAGTTATATGGTATTATTTTGGAAAAGAAGTTGAGCATGTGGCTTGAAAGTGAAGGTAAGCGAGCTAAAGGCAAAGCGGGTTTTAGAAGGCATCACTCAACAACATACCACCTCGTTATGCTTAGAATCATTGTGCAGGAATGTCGTAATGATAAATCCAATCTCTTTTGTTGCTTTGTGGACTTTAAAAAGGCTTTTAATACAGTTCCTAAAAACAACCTTTGGAATAGATTAGGAGAGCTAAAGGTTCTTTTCGAGTTGAGAGCTGTTGCTATAAGATTATACGAGAATGTAATTTCCAAGCTAAAAAGTAATGAGGGGTGGTCGAAAGATATTAAATGTAATAGTGGAGTTAAACAAGGCTGCCCCCTCTCCTTTTCCCTATTTGGCATTTACATCGACAAGCGTGAAGGTTATTTAGAGGAAGCGGGTTGTGTTGGCACAATCTTAGCTGGGATAGTCATCATCCTTCTTCTTTATGCTGATGATATTGTTCTTCTCGCAAGGTGCCCATCTGATCTTGATAAGCGACTTAGGCTTCTTAAGGATTTCTGCTCTACCATGGGTATGACTGTTAACACTGACAAAACAAAAGTTATGATTATCAAATCCAAGAAGAACACTTACACTAATTTTATGTATGACAATAATAACTTGGACGAAGTGTATTCTTACAAGTACATAGGAATTGATATTCATCACAAGCTCAACTGGAACTATAGCATTGAGAAAATGATTAATGGGGGGTGGAAAGGTTATTTTGGTTTTGAAAATAATTGTAAAACGACAAACCTCTTAATGTGGGATAAAAAGAAGTTCCTCTTTGAAACTTTAGTCACTCTTTTTATCTTATATGGATGTGAGGTCTAGGGTTGCAACATATCTAGAGAATCCTGGAGAAAGATTGGGCAAATCCAGAAGCGTTTTATAACGTATAACCTGAAAACTAAAAGAAATACACTCTATCATATTCTCCTTATAGAACTAGGTATTTCCCTTATCGAGAGCCTAGCTATGGCTAGGTTTCTGTTGTACAAGCACAAACTCAATAACATAGGAGATCATAGACTTCCTAAGCTAGCTTTAAATTCTAGCCAAAACCACCTAAGGCTCAAGCGGGGGTGGTATAAAGACACGAGGGCCTGGTTAAACCTTTGGGAGATCAACGAAAATGATGCATTGCAAAACATTAATAACATTAAAAATATTGTTACTTCTAAGTTTAAAGAAAAAATGTGGTGCGACAAAGATTTAGCAGCTAAAAGAAAATTAAGTTATTATAAGAAGGTCATCAACCCCACCCTAGAAGATCAAAAATATATCTCTGTTTTAACTCGCTCAAAGAAGAAAATTAATATAGCGAAGATTAGAACGAACTCTCGTGAGCTCCATAGTGAAATAGGTCGTTGGGCAGTTCCTATAACACCATGGATGGAAAGGATCTGCCATCTCTGTGAGACTAGGAACATTGAGGATGAAAACCACTTTCTCTTAGAGTACCCTGCGTACAACCACATTAGATCTCAGTTTCATAATCTTTGTCGCCATACTGACCTTCCTAGCCTTTTATAATGTCAAAATTATAGTGAGCTCGGGAGGCTTCTCTCCGGGCTTTTTGAGCGTAGGAATAAAATCTTAAATCAAACTAAATAATTTGTTTCTTTAGGTCCTATAGACTGAAGTTTGGTCTCAGTGGACGTTAACTATCATCATCATCATCATCATAATATTCATATAATAACATATATAAATAATCTCGTTGTTCATATTTATATATTAAACAAAAAAAATTGTGGTAGAAATCACATAAGAGAATTTTTGGCGTACGCGTTTCAAACCATCAAGTGTGGTTCGAAATGCCTTGGCCAAAAATTCTCTCATGTGATTTCTACCAAAAGACTTTGTTTAAATTCTCTATGTGATTTTTACCAAAAGACTTTGTTTAATTCATTATGGATCAGAAGTTTGAATACAAGACTATTTAAAAAATTTATATAGTTATTAATAATCATAAATAGTTCTTGTTTAAAAAATATCCATAATAATTATTAATGTGGTTGATATAAACATATAAACATATATCAATCACATTGGAAAATGTGGTTGTATATAGTTCAAATAAACTTATAAGTTTATCAACCACATTTAGTAAATATGACCGTGCTAACCATAAAAGCTTCTAAATAACTAGGGCTTTCAAATCTCCTTAATTATCTACTGGAAATCACTGACCGTTGTATTATTTTCATGGAATTGGAAAGAGCTGTTTGCTTCTTCATTCAGGGTTTCTTTGCAATTAGAGGAGTCACGGGTATTCTGTCATTTACGGGTATTATTTTCATGGAATTGGAAAGAGCTGTTTGCTTCTTCATTCAGGGTTTCTTTGCAATTAGAGGAGTCACGGGTATTCTGTCATTTACGGGTATTATTTTCATGGAATTGGAAAAAGCTGTTTGCTTCTTCATTCAGGGTTTCTTTGCAATTAGAGGAGTCACGGGTATTCTGTCATTTACGGATGCCAAATCTTCCGAAATTAGAGGATTATCGACTGGAAATCACTGGCCGTTGTATTATTTTCTTGGAATTGGAAAGAGCTGTTTGCTTCTTCATTCAGCATTTCTTTGAAATTAGAAGAGTCACGGGTATGCGACACAAGGACGTCTCCCATCAAAATTCCATTGATACCAGAGCAGTATTAACGTTAGCTTTCCAGGTAAGAACCCACTGCTTTCATAATCGTACTCACCTCGAATATCGTCAACTCTTCCAACCAGTACGATTTTCTGTGACCACGTTTTATACCTTTACCGACAGCTTTTTCTAATGCCGTAGAAAATAAGGAGTATTCGACATAAGGGCGTCTCGCATCAAAATTCCTTTGAGACCACAGCAGTCTTAACATTAGCTTTCCAGGTAAGAGCCCGCTGCTTTCATAATCGTACTCATCACCTCGAATATCGTCCACTATTCCAACCAGTACGATTTTCTGTGACGCACGGTTTACACCTTTACCGACAGCTCTTTGTGGCGAAATTTGTTTCTACTGAATTCATTTGTATGTATAAAATCACATTTTAGAAATCAAAATTATTATCTTACTGAGCATTTATCACCAAATTTCAGAATAATAATTAAAATTATCTTATTAAAAATCAATTAGCAATATAATTAGAATTTGCACATCTCAATTATTGAATTTTTCTCTCATCTTGGGAAAGAGGGTTTGATGTGAAAAGTGACTATGCAGTAGGGGAAAACACCTATTTCCACTTCTATAGCATTATAAATGCATTCTTCTATAGCATTATAAATGCGTCCTGACATGCGCCCTCGATAGCCAGATATAACAAGAGAACAGTGATAACTAGAGAAAAAAAAATAAGAACGTGTTATACCAGG
Source organism: Pinus taeda (assembly GCA_000404065.3). Classification (NCBI taxonomy): domain Eukaryota; kingdom Viridiplantae; phylum Streptophyta; class Pinopsida; order Pinales; family Pinaceae; genus Pinus; species Pinus taeda. The sequence continues at coordinate 208,435 of APFE030153401.1, forward strand.
CTATCAAAAGTGCATATCAAAGCTCATTTATAATGCTATAAAGATGGAAATAGGGATTTTCTGCAGTAAGCTATTTATTTTAAGGGATGCACCTACTACACTTTAAAAAAGTACGAGAGAATACACGTTTTGGCCGCTTCGACACGGGGACTCCCATCCAGGGATGGAATTTGGTGGGCGGATTGCTTGTTGTGGGTGATTTGACAGTTAAATATAGTTCGAAATTTTATAAAGCTGTTAAAGTTTTTTTTCCCAATTATGAAAATTTGCAGACCGTCGCATAAGTCTGTTGTGAAATTCTAACCCTGCTCCCATCTCCCCAGCAACAAATAACGAGACCATGGCGCATTATTTTTAGTGACTGCTCCATGACCATACAACACTGACAGAATGCGAATGCGGCTCATGGCCATAGGATACAGAATGCGGCTCATGGCCATAGCATACATGATACTGCCAATAAATAATGTTTGCCATTATATAGAATGTAATTCAGTCTGTTCACGTGGCCTACATATTATGTTTTGACGTTATGAAAATTCCAATTATATTTAAAGAAAATTTGGCAAGAATTTTTGTAAATTTAAGTTATAGTTATTAAACTTCAAAATTTTAGGTGTCCTGAACGTTTTTGATGGTGCTGACTCCATTTCCACTATCAAAAACACAATTCAAACATTGCTTCTACAAGAGTTTTTGAATATTTTTAGCCAAATTCTGACCACTTTTAACCGTCCCAGCAATTCCTCAGGCTCTTTGGCCACTTTTGACCGTCCCAGCAATTCCTCGGGCTCTCCACATGTTTTTGGCAAATTCAACATCTCTGAGATCTGTTGGGGTCAGGAAACAGGGTCAAAGCACGTGTATCTTTGCAAAATAACTAGTTATATTATATGTATTTAGAAGCAGGGTTGTCCACTTTTGGAGTTTTTTGTATTGGAATTGGATGAAAGAATTTTTTGTCACGTCTAAAAAACATTATACAAATTCAGCATACCTCAAAAAATTTGAGACACTTTATACGTGAAGAGCTCAAAAATTATAATTCCAATAAATTTAAATGATAAATCAAACTATTTTTATCAAATTCTAAGGAAATAGAACAAAAATATGCCGCAATTTTTTTTAAATATATAAAACATAGAATATTACTTGAGAAACACAACTGCTAACAGGCCTATAAACTTTTCTTTTTTTAAATGTTTTTGATAATGCCCAAACAGAATAAATTGAAGGAATCGAGATATCATTTCCTTAAAACAAATTTTAAAAATTAAGTTTTGATAATACGATACTTGCACGAGGAATAATTCTCGTCAATCATAAATATCTTTTTAAATATCATTAATAATTTTTTATGTGTTTCAAATTATATTTTTCATTTTTATATACGTGTAAATTTATTTTATTCTAAAATTACTGTGGGTTGAAAAAATCATTTATTTATATATAAAAATATTTTTGCATGCAAAAGTTCAGACAGACATACCAAGAAATTAGGTTTATATGCTATTTTTAATTATATTTTTCTACAAGCCAAACTCTTATTTCCATTATAACATAAAAATAAATATATGGAGATGCTACTAATTTTGATACAACACGAAAGCGTAAAGTATTCCTATTTGTGTTAAATAGCTTAAGGATATTAATTGGAGAGCCTAGGGATAAGGGAATTGCTTCTATTAATCATGACCATGGTAAATTTACCAACATCATCAAATATAGGGCAAGGATGCGAAACGTCTAGTCCACTTGTATTAGTAAATAAAAGGTTAAAAAAGTTAATATTACTAAACAATGGGTTTATTCATTGACCCAAAATCCAGCTAAAGTCTTGATCCAATGAAGAGAAGTATGTGTATGGATTAATGGACATTTATATGTGGAAAGAGAGTTGGATGAGTCATTGGTTTATGGTTTTTTGGTAAACCCCTCATGTAATAAGAGGGGCATGTTATTATATTTCTTTTAGAAATTATTGGTTTAGTTTATAATTATTTTCCATGTTCACTATTTAACACAAGTGAGTTCTAGGGGGTTGGTCTAGGCTCTGGCTAGAAGTAGCCAAATGATAGGTGTAATCAATTGAGAGTGTCACATACTCTTAGACATATACCCAACCCTCCCCCTCACAGGCACTTCAACTTTTAGATCGTCTTGCGGACATGAGTAATGCAATATCACATCTCACATGGAGTTTAGTGTAGCATAGTTCATTTGTGGAAACTTCTAGACAAGATCTATCAAAGGAGTCTCTTAGACTTCCTAATGTAGGGCCTTTGGTCCACACTAATTATTGACCATCAACTCCATGTAGGTAGGTTAGTGTTCTTGGTTCGAGTAAAGTGGTGCCACATTTATGCTCTCATTGTCGATATACCTGCAATGAGGATCCTATCTAACAACCATTTATGGATCAAGATAGTATAGTTTTTGATTGATGTTAAAACAATGGTTATAAATTTTGATTATACGATTAACAAATTTTCAACAAATGTAACTTTAAATTACTTAATTATACCAAAAGGGTAATATATATATATTATTATATATATATATATATATAAATATATATATATATATATATATATATAGATAGATAGATAGATATAGCAGTCTACCTTCTAAATATCCACTAGCGAAAAATTTTGTTTTGCCTCAAAAAGTTCAAGGGATGATTGTAGGAGATATAACTAGTGAAATTAAACTATTTGTCAGCCATACAAGCCCTTATATTTATTCTACATTTCCATTACTTCATTTTTTGTTGTGGATATAAAATCCTAAGGTTTTAAGCCCCATTTCAATCCCATCTACATGACTACAACTTCAATAGCTGATAACCATATCCAAAATTCCGCATAAGAGACTGAAATGTCACACCATTATGAGAATGAGTCTAGGGCATGAGGTCGATAAAAGGGATGATAAATAATTCAAGATCATAATGCAAGGGAAAACCTATCACTATATTCAAAATCAAATCATTTACCTCATAGTTCATTGATAATCCCGAAAAAGTGTGCCAAAAGGATGTAACCAAATCCTATAAAAATAACCTTGTCAAAAATTTAAATGACACAATATATACCTCTTAAGAAAAAAAAGTTAAAGCACAAACTAGAAGTTACACTAGGCTTCATTTTGATAAGGGAAAATTTTGTTTTCTTAGACTCAAGACGGTTAAAAAAAAATCTATATATGAAAAAAATAGGTTCATTTTTACTATTTCTTCTTGCCAAAATAATCTTTGGTAAATAATTATTTTTACCTCCAAAACTTCCATGATTGATTGCATGATGTTTAACTAGTGTAAAAGTTGATAACACAATTTTTGTGGAATTTGAAAGCCCTATTCCATGGCTAAGGTTTCTTATTTTGGTGGACTCCCTATTAAGGGTTTTGAGAATGTCACTTGTTCCATCTTGTACTAAGCTATAGTGGCTAAGTCTAATTTTGGATAAACTCATTTTATCCTAATAAGTAGACATAAGCTTTCTATTTATGCACATTCCCTAATGTGTTATCTTTGTTCCTTATATTTATGAATTTTGTGTATTAATGATGCCCAATGAGCAATGTATGAAAGTGATACTCTTCAAAGTGAGACACATAATCAACATGCCATGTGAGACACCTACCATAAGTGACACATAATTAATGTTGTTAAACCACAAACATAATTGACACCCCATAAGAAACACACAAAATCTAAATTGACCAATCCACAGAGTGGATACAATATATGAGAAGACATGTAATGGGATTCTTTCTTTTAACGAATCCCAAATATTGAAAAGAGGTCAATATTCCTTTCTTTCTTAACAATGTAGTTGTTGACGGTGCTGGACCCGCCAACCTTCAAGGGATCTTCCCGGTGTGAAGTCCCAACTAGACCTCACACTGTTTGGTGTAGGAGTTCCATCTGGTATGATGGCTTAGTTTCCATTATCTTAAATGTTTGCCTTAGCTCTTTCTTGTCAGCACATGAGAGTGGTTTGAGTTTTCTTCGAACAATGAGGTTTGCGTGCCTGGTGAGTGTTTAGTGTTACTTGTGTCAAGGCTCTTTCATGTCAAAGGGTGAAGGTGGAAGTGAGTCTCAGGTCGAAAGGGAATAGTCCCAACTCTGTCATAGACACATAACACAACAGGACATGCACAGCTTCCAACGGAGTAGTCCACACAGATGCGGCAGTCACAAACACACAGTGAATGGATAACACGTACAACACCCAGTGGACTTGTCCACATGAGTGCAGTGGTTGTTATAACAAGTTTTTGAGAATGGTTCTGTCAAGTGTCCGGCGGGATAGCCCACATGGGCAAGATAGTGTTAACAACTTATACAACACATTTTTGTAAGCATATGTATTAGAACAACTGAAATAGTTCAACTATTTTAACACATATTAAAGCAACATGCATTACAAGTGCCCAAAGAATAGCCTTACAAACAAATGTAATACATGTGTGGAAACATGTTGGCATGTTATTAGGTTTCTGAATTAAATGAAAGCTCCAAAACACATCAGTACACCATATGTCACTAACCCCGATAGTGGGGTATTGGAGCCACTGCTCGATCCCCAAAGAAAGGACTACCGAATCTCAAGGCTATGTGGGAGGAGCCAAGGTGAAAAGTCTTTTGCATGTACAAATGAGGGGTATTTATAGCCAAGGGTAAAACTGACCCTTGTGATTGTTCAACTTCCCTTGTGACTGTTTGACTTACATGACTCTTCATATTTACATGTGGGTCTCTTGGACTTCCACGTTACATTACATTGATTACAATAGTGTGGCCCATAGTACTGATGTGGCCGAGATGACTCATGACATGACTCGACACGATAGACATGCTGTGTTCATGTTGCTGATGATGTGCATGTCAAGTTACAGTACTGCTGAGTGATGGATGTGCTCTTGATGTATCATAGCTTCACCTCCGCATGGCAAGGTGTGCGGAGTATTCCATGGTCTTGGTGTTATCTTGATGTTGCATGTGCACATATCTCCTTCGCTTGTACTTTGGCATGCTTCATGTGTTCGTCCATTCATGAAGAAAATCTCCTCGCATGCATTCCTTGTTCATTCGTTCATGAAACAATCTCCTCGCATGTGCTCCTTGTTCATACCGTTCATTGTCGCATCATGTCTCATCCATGTACATGTATTTGCAATCACTCATGACGAGATGACATCAAATCCAAAAATCTCCTAGTCTACCAGGATGCATTGTCGTTCGTTTTCAGATACAGGTGACCGAGAGAGAGGAAAAGACTCTGAAATTGCGCAACGCAGATTTCAATCTAGGATACGGGCTCTAGGCACTATTCATGAAAATTACGCAGAGGTTACTAGGAGGTTGAGATGGAAAATATGGATCAACAGTAACTCTTCGTGGGATCTGGCTTGGTTGGAGGGAAGATCTGTGCAATTTTTTGAAGGGGACAATGCAAGTAGCAGAGGGAGACTGGCAGTGGAAGCTGCACAATTTTTCAGGGGAGCTGGCAGTGGGCTTGGGAGGCTGCTTGGAAAAATTGCTCAATTTTTCTAGGGAGTTGGCAACGGGCTACGGGAGCTTACTGGAAAAAACTGCGCAATGATGGGAGGCTAGCTTGATGGACATCCTTGCACATTTTCTAAGCTGACCAGGATGTTGGGTAGCTAGGAGACTACTCATGAAAACTGCATAGTTTTCTAGGTGAGCAGCAAGTCACCTGACTGGGTGACTAGCTACAAAAACTGTAATTTTTTATCGTAGTACAGTGACGAACACAAGGTGTCTTTTCGACATGTCTATGCAGTTTCTTCAGTCAATGGAAGAGGTCATGCTTGGCATCTTCTACGCAATGTTTTGGTGGAATGAGGGTCGGGGTCATTGCCCGGTAAAACTCTATGGTTAACTAGTTGGAGGCTTGGTTGATGTGCTTGTGGGCAACATAGTTTGGGATGAATTGTTGAGTAGCTTCTGAACTATTCTAGGTGACAGCTAGTTGGATTGAATATAGGATAGTGTAGTGCAGACTGCCTGAGAGGTAGCCTGAAGATCTGCAAAATTCTAGGTAGTGGTACATGATCACTGAGAGCTGGAATTGCACAATGCAGCTCGGCAGAGGTTTGGCTGTTGGACGGTGGTACGGTCGATAGAGTTCTAAAAAAATGACCAAGTGTGTGAATGAGTGACTTTGTACATGCATGAACTCACAAACACACACTCAACATGACTTGATGACAAGACACCTCGAACCATCAAGACAATATACACTCAGTGTGACTAACCAACGATGTGAGCGACAAGTGTGACACTTGAGATAGATCGTTGAATGACTGCAATGATGCTTGCACGACAATGCATACAACTTTGTGTGTGAGTGCGAGAGATGCTTACAAAGCGATTCCAACTTGTAAACATGAAGAGGGACCTTGTGCATAACCAAAAAATGGATGCAAGCATGACAATGTGACCAACATGCAAAACGTTGTATGGTGGATGGTCAAGCGAGGAGGGTGCAAAGACTCAACACGAGCTCATGGGATGAGCCCGAGTGCTTGAGAACATCAAGGAAAAACATAAGAAAGGCTCTTAAATGGGATGCAATCCAAAATTTTGGAGGGCATTGCAGCTGCTACAACACTTGGTGACACATTGGTTGAACTCTAGATTCTCTATTTTTGTCCATTGACAATGCAGGGTTGTGGTCTTTCATGGAATATTGAATCATTGTGTGGGTTACTTCAGCTTCCCCTCTTACCCCATGGACATGCATGGTTCACCTTTCACCAACTCAGTCAAACACAACAACAAGCTTCAACTTGATCAACGTGTTTCAAAATCAGGAAGGGTAGTTTGGCTTATGAGTTAAAAAAGTTCAGAGTATAAGTTTTCATCTCTGGTGTTTCTCTGCTTCCAGTAGGTCTGGACAATATCGTGGTAGAGTCACGTAGGAAGACACACATTTCTCCACTACCAGTGAGCCTAGTTAGTACCTCGGTGGAGTTGCATGCTTCGCCTCTCTGTGCAACAAACCTTTCTCTTCTTTCACCTTTTTATTTTTTAAAAGAGGACTGTGCATAGGCACTTATTTATTTTTTGGGGCGGAATAGGGATCCTGACTTATTGAGAGCATAAGATGTTGTTTCTTCAGAGAAACATGTAAGACCTATGACATAAGTTTTCTCCTTTAGATTTCCCCTTCTCCATTTGTACTAGTTGGATGAGCTTGAACATACAAAGAAGAAGATTGAGTATAGGCTTGGGTTTCCTAGTGTGGACACAGGTTCATGGTTGGACCAGAGTTTCCCTTGTAAACGACTCATATTTTCTGTCAAGACTTCATCGGCCGAAGGTTACAACCAAGCATAGAGAATATGGACATAGTGTTGAAAATAATACTGAGAGGGGGGGTGAATCAGTATTATCTAGTCCTTTTACCAAATCTTCTTTATTTTCACTTTGAATTATTTTTGCATATCAGTACTATAAAATAATGAGCATGAACAAGAAAAACAGACAGTCACATCAAAGAACACCAGATATAAGGTGGAAACCCAATGTGGGTGAAAACCACCTGCTGCAATATGTCTCTATCCTCTTCCAAATTAGAAACTCCTTTTACAAAGGTTTGTACTGGTGCAGTCCTTTACCAGTACGCAGGCTGCAACCTGCAGAGAGCTACAACTCTCTCTCGTTTTCCAGTCTCTCCTGGAAGGGAGCTACAACCCCCTACTTCTTTTCTCTCAAGGATCACTTTTCATAAATTTTCAAACTGGATCCATAAAACATCAAGAGATCATCAAGTACAAGAAAATCACCCAGTCAACTGCAGTAACCAGATCAACAGTAACAGTAAACTAAACCCAGAACACCTTATCAACAAAAAATTCAGCCAACAAAAGATCTTAAGACAGATACGTAGTTTTCTTTTCTCTAGTCTGCGTGCGTACGCACTTCTCCTTCTGCTTCCCTGCGTATACCCGCAGAGACCCTTCTACCACAGTGCGTACCCACGGACTGTCTCTTCAATCACACTGCGTACTGTTACTGCAGACACGCACCCATAGATACTATCGCGCCATGTACTGCTACTGTAGCCACGCACCCGCAGATGCTATCGCGCCGTGTACCTACGCACCTGTGGCTTCTGAAGCGTTGCGTACTTTCCCTGTGCCTACGCACCTGAACCTCTGTCGTGTTGCGTACCCACACATTGCGCCTTCTTCTGCTCTGTGTACCCACGCACTTCGCCTTCTCTTGCTCTGCATACCCACGCACTTTGCCTTCTTTTGCTCTGCGTACCCACGCACTTGCACCGTTAATCACCTACATACTTCTGATTAGGGCCGAAATGGCAGTCCCCCTGTGTGCCACCGATAGTCAAATGCTCAGATCTGATCATGCACTCGAGAGATTATCCTTCATATATTCGCTTTTAACTTCACTTGAACAATAACTCGATATTTCTGATCTTAAGATATTCAACTTGCAAAAGATACTTAGCCAAGTGATCTCCTTTGCTTTATATAGGCAAGCTCTTCCTAAAATCATGGATCAATACCATATATAACCGATACAAGGGGCCTAAAAACATGGGGCTCAATAATAATAATAATATAAAGCAATACCACGGGCCAAAACCATAGAATCAAGATCGGCAGGCTAAATACCATGAGCCAAACATAAGAAACCCCACGAGAGCGCGCTTTACTGCCTTGAAGTGTGTGCACTAGGGTCCGCACCTTTTGAACGGGTAACCTGCGGGTATGACCGCACCTCCTGTATGGGCAACCTGCGGGTCCGCACCTTTTGAACCATTCACCTGTGAGCCTCTTAATTTCCATCATTTTGAGAGCTTGAAAAGACCATTGCCATCAAGTACAACACCTGTATCATAGAGCCATACCAGAATCATAATGCCAACATTTTATGGATATAAGCAAATCTTACTTCAACCAGAGGACCAAGCCAAAACTACGTTTACTACTTCTTGGGGTACCTTCATGTATTTGAAGATGCCTTTTGGATTAATGAATGTAGGAGCAACATTTCAAGGAGCTATGGATATAGCTTCTTCCAAGGAGATCCATGACTTCCTAGTGGTTTACCAGGATAACATCATAGTCTTTTCTAAATCTGATAATGAATTCCTAGATCACCTAAGAAGAGTTTTCATTAAATGCAGGAAATTTTATATTTCCTTAAATCCCAAAAAGACACTCTTTGGTCTAGAAGAAGGTAAACTGTTGGGACATATAATAGTCAATGATGGAATTAGAATAGATCCTTCTAGAATAGAGGCAATATTTACCATCACAAACATGAAAGAATTACAATCATTTCTAGGCAAAATTATTTTTCTTAGGAGATTCATTTCAAATTTAGAAGAATTGATTATAGAACTAAATAACATGTTAAGAAAAGACTTAGAACTTAAATGGACACTGGAAGCTAAACAATCTTTTGAGGCTATCGAACAAGCCCTTACCAAAACCCTAGTCCTTATAAGTCCTAATTTTCAAAAATATTTTATAATTTTTTATTTTGCTTCAAAACCTACTACTGAAGCAATCCTGTTACAAAAGAATGATCAAGGATATGAAAAATCCATTTATTTTTTCAATAAATCTTTAAGAGATGAAACCCTAATATACAACATAATGGAAAAACAGACATTAGCTTTAGTGAAAGCTATTAAAGATTTTAGAGTATACATCTTGTATTCACACATCATTGCTTATGTTCCAAACATAGTAGTAAAGGACATTTTGACACAAAATGGGCTTGAAGGGAAAAGAGGCAAATGGATTGCCACTATTTTGGAATATGAAATAGAAATAAATCCTACTAAACTTACCAAAGGCTAAGGTTTAGCCAAACCCATGGCTGAATCGAACTGTCAAGCCCTAGATATAAATTTCATTGGTTCCCTTCATGATCGGGAAGACATGTCGACTCCACAGATTAGAGAAAATTTTATAGATTCACCTTGGTATGTAGATAACATATTTGTATTACTTATTTACAAGCTCCTCTTGGTTTAGCTAGAACTAAAGATAGATTTTTTAAAATGAAATCAATGACATATTGTATCATATATAGTGCTTTATTTTGGAAAGACAATGGTGGTATTCTATTAAACTGTTTAATGAAACATGAAAATGATAAAATCATGCAAGAATTTCATGCAGGAGGTTGTGGTGGACACTTGTATTTGAAGACTACTATTGACAAAATTATGAGGGATGGTTTTTACTGGCTCTCTCTTTTTGCAAATGCTAAGAAACATGTGCCCTCATGTCATAAGTGCTAGATATTTGAGGGAAAAAGAAAGGTTTTACCTTTACCTCTCAAACCCATCTCCAGAGAAGTGTCGTTTCAACAATGGGGTTTAGAATTCATTGGACAAAACACAGCCAGCCTCCTCAACCGAACATAAATGGATTTTTATAGCCACTAATTATTTTACCAAATGGACAAAAGTCATCCCTTCTAAACAAGCTACATACTCTATCATTATCTTCTTCCTTGAAAATAATACTCTGTTAAGATTTGGATGCCCCCAAAAGCTCATTACTAATAATGCAGCTACTTTTAAATGCAAGAAAATTGTAGAGCTTTGTAACAAATACCACATCACACTTGGGCACTCCACTGCCTACTACCCTTAAGGTAATGGACTTGCAAAATCCTCTAACAAAATACTTATCAATATCATTAAGCAATTACTAGAAGACAAAAAAAAGACATGGAACAAAAAGTTGGTTAATGCCTTATGGGCAGACACACTAACTACCAAAAATTCCATTGGTGTGTCTCCCTATCAGTTAGTATATGGGATGGATGTTGTTTTTCCATCCTCTTTGGGTGTGCCAATGATGAAGATCATCCATGAGTTGTAGGTAGAGCCAAATGATTTCCAAAGAAGGATAAATCACACAATACACTTGCAACAAACTAGAGAAGAAGTATATGTAAAATCACAAGCAATCCAAGATACAAACAAAATGATTTTTTTATAGAAAGACTAAAGCTGATGATTTTTACATAGGTGAAAAATTACTTAGATGGGATTTGAGAAGAGAAGACAAGGGCAAACATGGCAAATTTGACTTTCTATGGCAAGGCCCATATGTCATTTATGGTTATAGAGGTATCAATTCTTCTTTCTTGAGAGAGATAGATGGATCAGATCTACTAGGAGGACCTCTCAATGGTAGAATGTTGAAGCATTACCTTTCCACAAATTAACAATAAGTCACTTTACTTTACTCATTGTATATCACAGTGCAGAGTTTAGATTGTATTGGATGGTAGCCTTTTGAAGTTGAAGCCTAGAGAGAAGGCCCAGAGCTTTGAAGGGTTCACCATCATAAGTATGAATACAGTAGAATCACAGAGGAATAGTTTACAAGGTAACTTCAATCATATTTTCAAATGGATACTGATCTTAAAGTTCTTGACATTTCAACAAGAAATTCCATCCCCATGTGGAGCCACTGTTAGGGTCCTATAATAATAGGATTCATAATTTTGAATTGGCTATGGTTAGTCTTGTAATATCATACATTCCTTTGCTTTCTGCAAAATTTCTTCCATATTAAAAATAAAAAAATATAAAGAGGGTATATCCTAAAAGAATAATCAAAGGACAAACAAAAAAATAAAATATCAAAAAAGTGAAAATATGAACCCCAAACAAAAGAAGTCCACGAAAATGTGCAAATTCAAGTGCAAATCCTTTTAATTTTATGTGAAAAATAATGGTTGTGTGCAACTTGTCATAAATGCCACATCCCATGATAGTCAAATAAGTTAATCTTGACTAATTCATGCTTTAAATTTCATGTTTGTAGATATAGAATAAAGATCTAGCCAAATTGTTTAACCTTGGCAAACCAGTAGTTGGGTAGAGAAATTAATTGTGCTCATCAACTTAATATGAGCCATTAGAAGTTAGAAGGTTAGAATTATATAGTTTTCTTTTCAAAAGAAAAGGAAATAAAGGGTCTGCTAGCTCAAATGCACCAAATAAAGTGAAGAAAAAATGTTAGGGTAAATAAAGGGTAGGTAGAAGAAAAGTTGCAGATGTACAAGGTTGTTAAATCATGAGCACATTTATCATGTTTAAACTTATGTCTCAGTGTGCAAGAACATTTATGAGAGTGAAAGGATGTTCACTAGCTTACTTAATTAACTTCCCCTCATTTCATTTCATCCCCCACATACTTGCTTACTAATTTTACCATTGTCCCATCATTTCTTATAAAAGTACCATCCCTTTATTTTGATCCTTACCCCTTGGTTTCACACATTTCCCTAGTAAAATACCCTCCAAAGGTCACACCCCTTCCCAAAACCCCTTTTCCCTAATGTGAAACCCATTCCCCATTGAAACAATCACCTTCCCCCTTTTTAATTTCCCTATTTTACCTAAAAAAAACCCATGAAACGCCCTTATCCTTAGCTTTACACCCCCCCCACATTATTTAATTAATTCCCCAAATTCATATTTTCTAAAAAAACCTTTTAACACACCACCTTTGGTGTGGTTAAGAAAACCCTGCCACAATAAAACCCAGAACCACTTCATTCACCCTCACTTATATTTAATTCCCACTTTGTTTATTAATTAATTACAATTAATTGTAATTAACCCCCCAAGCCCCGCAAATCTTGACCTGATTTCCCTCTGTGCATCTTGGCTACGTGACAGTCGTTACATCTTCCACCCTTAGATCCGACAGTGCACATCCATATCATGCTCATTCCCTCCCCATCCTTTACTAGCTCGAGAGCACGCGAGATTTGTGGTTTTTCTGTGGCCCTATTCTGCTACGTGGCAGCCTTAGGCGAGATCACGTGCTCTCAAGGAAATACCTCCCACTCTCAAAAAGAAATGTGATGGCCCCTGAAACTGCCTCCCCACTAAAAGCTAAAACCATCCACTGTTCATTTATGAATTCTGCACCAAATTGTGACCGTTGTCGGTTAAAAGGCCAAAGAAGCCCATTTTGACTCTTTTTGCTCGTTTGCATAGTGAATGCTACCTAAGCTTTCATGCGCCACCCTGAGCCTCTGCAACTAAAATTGACCACTGTTTACCTCCCGAAAAAGCTCCAGACACCCAATTCAAGCATCTAGTACACAACTGAAGCCACCGTACCATCGATAATCACCATTGAAACTAGTTTTCAGCTTATACCACCAATTTCCAAGTATTTTTGAGAAAAAACCAGAACGACCCTCTGAATGAGAAATGTACAGTCAATTTAAATATTAAGTAATTGAAATTAATTAATACATTTTCCTAATTGAAGAGTAGTTTGCCTGTATATCCAAAACCCCTCTTTTGTAAACTGCAATTACCCTTTCACTGTACCAATGTTTCCGAAACTTCACTTCTACAACCAATACAAGCCTAATCGCAATCCATAAACTCAGTCATGGCTTCCTAGACCTCTATGGATGTTAGAATTGTGACAACTTCTCACCTAGACATCGACCATTTGGCACTAGCAGACAGGGATTTCCAGATAAAAGGTACTGCTACCCCAACCTAGCTTCTGAAACTAAACTTTTGGAGTAAGGATAGATTCTTGAACCATACCAATGACATCCATCTGTGGGAACACAATTTACCCAAATACATATTCCAATGTTCACCCATTCCCTGATATCATACATTTTTCTCTTGCCTGCTATATCCCTAGCCAAAGGGCTATTGTTGCCCCTAACTAGCAGTTGTTACTTCCCATTACACCAGAGTCTATTAATCAATTGTTGCAAGTCCAACCTAGCCCTAATCAAACCTCTTTATCCATTGGATACCTATTGGCCTTATATATCACACTCGACTTCGTTAAGATAAGGCAAATCTTCCAGACCTTCATCATTGAAGACCACCATACTCCCACAGATACTCCACCTTATGCTGCCACTATTTTTTCAAAAATAGATAGAAATATAATCATCGTGATCTCTTGCATCCTAGGATATACCTCAAATGAGAATGTGGATAAGGTTATCATGGCCTTCCTGTCCATCTTCACCCTAGGCAAGCCCCCTGCTATCTTCTACAATTATGATATGTTCATTGCACACAGGATGCATGAACAATTCACCAGATTGCCAAGTGAAAGAGTTTTCAAATACTGTTAAATGTTACTTCACATGTTCCTATATTACCAAGCAGATAAGTTCCGTGTAAGAATCCAAAATTTGGACACCAAAGAAAAAGAGAAATCAGTGGTCTTTTGGACACCCTTGATCCATAAATATTCCACAACATTTACCTACAAAGACTTCGTAGATTCATTTGTCTACCCAGACATGAACATGCTAACCAGTAACACTCAACCTAGAATCAACCAAGAAATCAAGAGGGTGATACAGTTGGCTAAGAACAACAAAAGTCTACAAGGATGAATGAACGAATAAAAAAACTGGAGAAGGAACTTACATTGAAGGAACCCCTTGGACTAGTGAAGGAGCAACTGTGGGCCAATACCATTGACTCTGTCAATGATATTTGGCGATCCATCTAGGTCATTTTTGAATAGATTGATTTAATAAAGAAGGCTAAAAAATCCATTCAAAGAGTCAAAGCAGAACTTGGAGACATGCCAGAGGAAGCTTCAAGGAACATTCACTTCCTCAACTCCAAGAACAAGTATAAGCTACAGGAATTAGAGATACCTGACATAACAGGTATAATTTTGGAAGTTAAAAGGGTCCTCACCAAGAAGAATTTGATGTTGAATCTAGAGCATAAGTCCCAAACCTTACAATTGGCCATTGACAGATTCATGGTAAATTTGAAATTTTGAGGAAAAAAGGTTTACCGAATCCCTTGGTAATAAATGATAAGCTGATGACACAAAAGGAATATAACAGAAAAATCCAGGAAGTGGCTAGAGATTAGGTGAATACTTCATCCATGAAGGGAATACCTACTGGAAAAGTATTATATCAAACTTTTGAGAATTTTTTTTACCTCCGACATGAGGTAAAATACCTTTCTGTCAATATGCCTACTTTTTCCAAGTATATATAGGCAGATGAGATTTTCAGGAAAATGATCAATATCCTATTACCAGATGTCGAGACATGGGAGAAAATAAGCGATTTACTATAGAATAAAAAATAAAAATGTAAAAATGTACACTAAAAGTAAAAGGGCACAGTAAAAGGATATTGACAGGTCAGCTAGGTCAATGTGTATTAGGTGAAAGTGTATCAGTTGAAAGATTAGAGTGAATACAACATCCATCATGAAGACCAAACAACAAAGCAGATTAAAGGGAAAGAGATCAAATATTAAAAGCTAAAACAACCTAATAAGATGGGACAACAAGCATCAGTTCAATAGATGTCTCTATCTTCTTGCATGAATATTTTTCTTTTCTCCTAGATTAGTTCCCAAGATAGTTTGGGATATTTTGTAAAATATTTTTGCATAAATACTTCATAATTCGAAGTATTGAGTATGGATTTCTATACATTTGTAAAATTATTTTGATCACAAACCTGAGGGTTATTGTACCAATTTTCAAGTTAGCGGACTGGAGCAAGTAATAAAGAGATTGCATTACAGGATTCATGTGTAGAGCTATTACAATGAAGTATTTTGTTTTTCAATTTGTTATTCTCTTATATTTTTCACAAACTTAAATTTTATCTAAAGTTGAATGAATTAACTCAAAATTTATCTCAAAATTTGTTTAAGTACACTGTGTTTTCCATAGTTAATCATTTACATGTTTTCTTTTGATACCCAGATCTGAGAATCCTTAATTGTTCTCCCATCCCATTGAACTCTTTCATTTTCTTCAAAATCTGGCCTAAGGAACGCTTAGTAGCTCTTTGGATCCGATTGAAAACCACTTCACCATCCAGCCTTGAGATCTAAAGTAACGCTACTATAATTCCCTGTAGACACTATTTTTAGAACTTGATCTAGTCCAGTTTGTCTAACATTTGACCCATACCCCAATGGTAAAATACAACCTTTTTTATCTAAGTAAGTGATCCACCAACATATCTAAATAAAAAACCCAACCACAATCATAACTATCCTAAAATCAAAGAACTAAATAAAGTTAAATAAAAAAGAGAGAGCCCTCTTTGAGATTAGGAAGGCTAGAGCCCAATCTCCAAATTTAGTTTGTGGTTACCTGTATCATTTCCTTTTCTAACAACTTTGAAGAAATTTTGGAGTGATAACACTACCTATAACAAAAACCAACCAATTAAATTATTATCTTCATGCAAAACATCTTTTAATCAATAAAATATTGTAAACATCATACACTCTAATTGATGGAGGTAGAACCAGCCTATATTCCACTGGACCTATACTCTTGAGCACTTCAAAAGGCCCAAAAAATGGTCATGCCAACTTGGCATGTGTCCAAAATTTCAAGAAGTTGTTGTTGGGTCTAACTTATAGGAGAACATGTTCCCCAACTTGAAACTATTTGTGAATTCAATGTTGGTGCACATAGCTCTTCTGCTTGTTAGAATCCTTGATAAACATTGTTGTATGTCAATTCCATATTAACTGGAAGGTACTCTTCCCCCTTCTTATAAACATTGTTGTATGTATTCAAGAATTTTATTTGTTCTCTATGTTTTCCCATCAATCTCAGGATGGTATATTATGTTGAATGCCAGCTATGTTCCAAAGCCTTCAAATAATTCTGTTATGAAACCAACTCAAACAAGGATAGGAAAGATAGATCAACGCCTTAGAAATAAGCCTCTAGGAGGGGGCAACCTCCTTTACATTACACAAATGAACAATTCTTACATGATACAAATGACAACACCTCCTTTCTATATATAGGAGTCTAAGGGGTTATAATATAATAAGAGTTGACATAACAATAATAATGTAAGGGCACAATAATAAAAATAGTGGGTTTCTATGGGGAACAATAATAGAAATATGGGGACTGCATGGGCACAACAATATAATAATGGGATTGTACTAATAACAATAAGGGGTTACACTAGTAGTATAGGTACCTAACATGCCCATCTCCCTCAAAAAGTGTCGTCCTCAATGCTTGAGTAGTTCTTGATGCTTCTATATAAATTCTTGTCCTCCCATGTGGAATCTTCAGTAGGTAAGTTCTTCCACTTAATGAGACACTTTGAAATTGATCTATTTCGTAGCTGTTGTTTTCTCAGTTCTGTGATTGTTTCAAGTTCTAATATGATTTTTCCTTCCTTGTCAAGTTTTTGCAATACTGTTTGAACTATGATCTTTTGTAACTTTTGAATGAGTTCCCACTCCTTTGGGCATATGGATATTTGTAAGGCCTGGTGTTTGGAGGAACACTTCCTGGAATGAAATGAATAGCATGATCATGATCACAAATAGGTGGGAGGCCTTTGGGAGTCTCTAATACCTTGGAATGATTATCTAAAACATTTTGGGGATCTGGAGAAATACATGATTTCAATGCGGTATCCTCTAGTGAGCATAATTGTGCAATTATGCCCCATTGTTCTTTATTTAGAAGCTTTTTCGTGTTGTTAGAGTTAATTATCTTTCCCAGTTTCCCTTCGGTACCCCTAAATTCAACTTTCTTTCCTTCCCAAAAGAATTTCAAGAAACGTTCTTGAAAATTAAAAGTTATTGTGCTCAAAGATTGTAGCCATTGGACTCCTAGTAAAACATCAGCAGCACCCATTGGAATGGAAAGAATTGGGCTATTCAATACATATTCTCTCATGGATAGCTTGATATTACGGCACTTTTCAGAGTAATTTATGGTTTCTCCACTTGCAACCATCACTTGACACACTGGTGCTAGATATAGGAAGCGATTCAATTCCTTCGCTATCTTACAATGAATAAAATTATGGGTACTTCCCGAATAAATCAACACTATTACCTTTTTCTTCTTGATATGTTCTTATATCTTGATAGTTTTGGGGGTGGTAATTTCTTCCAATGCGTTACTAGATATGGTCAGATTCATTTTTTGATGGTTGATGTGATCTTTCACTTCTTGAACATTTTTCTTCTTGATATGTCCTTCTATATTGATAGTTTGAGGAGTGGTAATTCTAGCCAATGCATTAAAAGATATGATAAGATTCATTTCTTCTTTATCAATGTGATATTTCACTTCTTGAACCTTTTTCTTCTTGATATGTCCTTCTATCTTGAGAGTTTGAGGATTGGCAATTCTTTCCAATGCTTTACAAGATATGGTCGGATTAATTTCTTCTTTCTTTGGGGTGGATTCCTAGTGTATATCCTCTTGTTTTGATGTTTCTTCATCATTTTCTTCCTCCTCTTCATAATCTATGTAAAATAATTTCTTCTCAACACACTTATGACCTTTAGTGTATTTGCTATCACAATTGTAGCAAAGCACTTTTTCTCTTTTTTCTTCCAATTGTTGTGATGTAAACCTTGTAGGTTGTGGAAGGCTAGGAGGAAAAACACTTCCATAATTATACTCATGAGTAGTGGGATTCCTTGTTTCCATAATTTTGCTTTCAATTTTTCTTGCCAACGTGAATGCCTTCTCCAATGAATCAGGTTCCCAAAGGCGGACCTCGTGTTGAATGTTATTCTTTAAAGTCCATATGAAGACATCAACCATTTTCTCCTCTAGAATATAATTTATCCCTATATTCAATTTTTGGAAGTCCTCAATGTGCTCTACCATTGAACCCTTTTGTTTGAGAATTATCAATTGGCTAAAGAAGGTGCTTCTCTTTGTATCCTCATAATGTTCTATCATTTCCTCCGTGAAAATTGACCATGTCACAAGTGGTTTATGAGAACAAAGCCTTTATACCATAAAAATTGATTTGATTCTAAATAATTAGATGTAATATGTACCTTTTGTAAAAGTGGTACACCATGTAGATCAAAATATTTCTCCATTTGTAGTATCCAATTTTCTGGACCCTTGCCATCAAACTTCCTCATCTCTTTTTTTCTTGATTTTAGGAGATCGATCTTGAAATGACTGTAAATCTGTACTTTCGTATCTTTAAGTTCTGAAATTTTGGTTTGAAATAGCCCTCTGAGTCTTCCTTCTAACTTCGCAAGTCTGATCACAATTGGATTCCTGAAGGAAGATTTATTCCCAATCTCCCATGATGACCTAATTATAGAATAGTTCAGTAGAGTGAAGTTGTACGAAGTTTTGCATGTCACTGTTTCAACCTTAGGTTCTGAAAATTATATCCAAAGGAAATACAGCCCGTACTCTTTCTTTAAATTCTTACGAAAGTTTAATCTGATGCTCAGAGAGAAAGTTATGATGATTTTCCCAACATCACCTATTTAGGATGTGATTCGAGAGTCTACAAAACCATAACTTCCTCAGATCATATTTCCAAAAATATAGCGAGCCAAGATTTAAAATTTGGACCTGAGGTTCAAACTGATTTCTTCACAAATGGGTTTTCTTTTTAGCTTCTACAACATTGTAGCTAAAAAGTTATAGCAAAAATTCCATGATGACCTGTTTTAGATGAAATTTTGGAGTTTCCCAAAAACCTAACTTCCTCAAGTCATATCTCCGAAAACATAATGAGAAAAGATCTGAAATTCAGACCCGAGGTTTAGCACGATTTGTATCAAAAGGGTTTTTTATCTCACTTCTGAAATGGTGTAGAAAAAATGTTATAGCGGAAATTCCACAATTAGCTGTGTGGAGCTGCGAAACCCTAGAATCCAAAACTCTAATACCAAATGTTATGAAACCAACTCACAAAAAGTAGAAAAGATAGATCAATGCCTTAGAAATAAGCCTCTTCGAGGGGGCAACCTCCTTTACATTACACAAATGAACAATTCTTACATGATACAAATGACAACACCTCCTTTCTATATATAGGAGTCTGAGGGGTCATAATATAATCAGAGCCGACATAACAATAATAATGTAAGGGCACAATAATAACAATAGTGGGCTTATATGGGGCACAATAATAACAATATGGGGACTATATGGGCACAACAATATAATAAGGGAATTGTAATAATAACAATAAGGGGTTACACTAGTAGTATAGATACCTAACAAATTCTCTCCAAAATTTTGAAGTGAATTTGGTGCCCCATTCTGGTAAACATTTCCTGGGAACTCCATGCAATCTTACAATTTATTTTATGAAAACTTGGGCCACCTCAATAGCTAAATTTGTATATTTGACAACCACGAAGTGACCCACCTTGCTCAACTTATTGACTGCTACCATGGTTGCATCATGTTGTTTTGGTGTCCTTGGTACCAGTTTAAAAGAATCCATAAAAATCACTTCCCACTTCCATTCCAGAATGAGAATAGGCCATAATAAGGAAAATGTATACTTACACTTAGCATTCACCTATTGGAACTCTATGCATTTCAAGGTCAAAATCTGCCAACTCTCTATTTAAATTAGGGCAAAAAAATTAAATTCTTTATGGTTGTCAGTGTCTTTTGGTAACCAAGGTGGAAAGAATACCACCTAGAATGATACTCTTTCAATATTGGTTTCCTGAAGTCACTATTACTGGGTACAAAAATCATGCTCTATAATTTAATCAGTCCTTCTTTTATAACATAATAGTCCTTATCCTCACTTATATTTCAATATTGTCACCTTCACTCCACCTCTATTTTGTTATATTTACCTCCATTTCATTACATTTACCTTACCATTATCATTATTGGGTCACATTTATGTTTTTCCAAACTTTATTAATTCTTAGCATTTTTAAATGAATTTATGGTTAAAAATTAGAAAATAATGTGCATATGCTTATACCTAACAAGTGAGATGAGATTTTTGGCATGTGTAGGTCAACATGAAGCTTCAAAAAGACCTTTATGTGGCCTCCCAAAACCAAATTCGAATTTGAGTGGGGAAGATCATGAGATCATAAGGATATGTGTCTCATTTTCTATTTGTATTGAGAATTTAAGAATACATGTGTCTTATCATTTCCTATTTTTATTTTAACTCTAGAGATATATCGAGATATTCATGGATTCTCATTAATGAGATAGCTTCTCATCTTTTTGTATAAATAGGGGAAATTTTCTACTATCATTATATGTGTAAAGTTGGGGAATTACTCATGTTTTGAAGAAAGAATATGGCTTGCATTTGGAGTTTCTCAACTTTCCATCCTCATACTTTTGGATTGGCCATCTACAATGTGTGACATTTATTTGTTTTCATAGATTAAGATTTATTTGGTTTCATATGTTAAGATTTATTGCTTCCTTAATTACTCTATAATCTTATGCTAATTAAAGCATCTCAAGAAAAGAATTTTCTCTTTTCCAAAATTGGATTGTGTTTGAAGCATTGGAGCACACAATGATCCTAGTTTTCCATTACATGTTTTTACTATGCTTTCTTAGGATTAAGTTTTACATTCACTATTTAATCTTATGTAGAGCATTTCAAGAAGGTAGTTCTTCCAAAATTGACTTCTTGAGGCATTTACAACAGACAGTGATTTAGTTTCCCTTCTCATGCTTTTATCATGCTTTTTAGATTAAATTTCTTATCTGTTGTGTCATCTCATGTTCAACATTTCAAAAAGGTAAACCTTCCAAAATTGATTGCTTAAAAACATTAGATTACACAGTCATTGCAAGTTTTTACATGCTTTCTTTATGCTTTCCTAGATCATGTTTTCTTTCATTTAATGTATAATCAAGTACTTAATCTCTTCAAGAAGATTGCTTCCTAAATTGAATGGTTCATGGGTATTTGATGACACAATAGATCATAGTTGTCTTTTCCATTTGTTTTAGATTGTCATTGTTATTTTCCTTTCAGTGCATGAATATGATTAATTTGATTTTGATCAAGAGATTTCAAGGATAATAAAGGAAGTGATTTCATTTTCATCTTGTCATATGAATGCAATTGTATTTAGGTTAATGCTCTGTTTTTCATAGATTATTTCAAGTACATTTCCTTTTCTTTCTTCTTTTTCATAGTTTAATCATTTCATTTAGAGTAATTCCTAGTTTAGGTTCTTTCATCAAAACATTTCCTTTTATTCCTTCTTTAGAAATTAGTTTTCAACATTAAAATTCATTAGATTTTGTCTATTAACATTTAAAGATTTCATCTAGAAGCATAAATTTCATTTCTTAGATTAATTCCCGTAGGCATAAGAAACAAAACCCGAAAAAAACACAAAAACATACTCAACAAAGTAAGAAACAAGGTTAACTAAGCATATATTGTGTACCACACTTCATCAGTTTACTAACCCCAGTTGATAATTTATGTTAGCAATTTAAGACATTAAATTGATTGAACATTTTGGTGTCGTTGTCGGGGTATTTTAATTAGGAGGACTTATTTCTTACATCTAAAAAAAAAAAAACGAATAATAATTTTTGAAGTATACTCTCCTCCTGCGCTTTGTGTGATCTAGAGGATTAGAAAAAAAATTAAAAAAAAAAAAATCATTAAAAAAGCAAAACAAAACATAAAATATTATAAACAAAAAACAATAATAATAAATCATTAAAAATTAAAACATTAAAAACAAAACAATGCAACAAAATAAAAGAAACAACAAATACAACATAAAAAAAATTAAACACAAAAAAAAATATAAATCATAAAAAAATTAAAAAATAAAATAAATAACACATATTGAGAAAAAAATGAAGAAAACAAATAATTGAAAAACCTTTTCACAAAACTTAAGAAAAAAACCCTACGTATATACTAAATAAAAATGAGGGCTTCAATTTGTTGAACAAAAACCCCTAACGACACTAATGAACTATGAAAGGCTTATGCAACAATGGACAAACGCTGGTGAGGTGTAGTCTTGAATCTAGATCTATTCACATCTCATGCTTCAACCCTGCTAAATCTACAAATAAAACTTCTATGCACATTTTATTGAGCTCTAAAAACTGATCTAATCGACTTATAAAATTGTGAGTGCACAAATTCATAATTTTGGAAAAGGTGACGAGTTCAAAGCTTAATCAAATGCCTCGACATTGTTCTAATCTGCAAATAAAATAAAGATCTTATCATTTGGGCTTTGATCTCATATAAAACATGCAAATAAAAAAAAAATAACCACATTCTGTCTAACTTTGTGCTCATCATATCTCATTTCGGTAAGTTGACATTTAATTCGGAGAATGGTTATGTGTTTAAGGCAGTGGAACAATTCAAGATGAAATAAAAAGCATCTTTGGCCAACTAAAAGTTCGATGCGTGTGGTGTATTGGTGAAATGGTTGACTTAGTAGGCCAAAATCCTGCGAAATCCGACAGGAATTTCGAATCCAATCCTTCGATGTTCAGGCTTCATTAACTTGCAATCCTGACTATGATATTTGACAAACCATTGAACTCTTATGCGAAGATTATTTGGATACTATGGAAGAAATGTGGTATCATCATTAATACGGAGTGGCTAGCCCTTGAATTGTGAAGGCGCTTCTAGTGGTTACATTGGCATGTGAGTTTCTGTGCGTGCAAATGTTAGAGTTTCTAGTGCTACAAAGAAGACAACGAGTGAATCTCCAGTGACATATCCACCATTCTCTACACCTTTGGAAGTCAAAAAAACACCAAAATAGCCATTAAAGATAACTTACTACAATTTTATTGCCAGATCACCATTGCCAAAAATCACACCAGTTTAGACACACGTTTTTAAAACAAGTTTTCTGAGCAAACCTAAGAAAATTAGAAAACTCCAAGACATGGGTTATTTCACGAACAAGGTGAATTACGTAACTTAGAAACGGTTTTCTAAATTTCAAAATCGTTTGAGCAAATTTTATGGTTCTTCGGATCCTTAGTTTCCAAACTGCGTGAGGAAAACAAATTTTTTTTTATGCACAAGGTTTTGCTAGCAATAAGACATTTAATTCATTAAGACTTCTAGTCAAACAATGACTTTTGCTCCTTCACAAAATTTCAAAAGATTTACCTTCCTAATATGGAAAACCTTAGCACGTATTCATGTAGGTGTGATTCACATGGGAGTACCAACTACAATTGCTCAAAATGATTTCGTCAAATCAAAACAGGAAGATCCTGCAACAATCAATTTTGAAGGATGAGCGAATCTCCAGGATTGATCAACCAATGGAAAATAAGAATATGAGAGAAACATTAGATGAATTTTGAAATTGTTATTTCAAGATCTTGATCTACGCCAGTTCCAATAGGGATTTTTTTTATCAGCTAATGAAGGAATTCCAATTTCAAAGAGGTACTGCTAGATGGAATCATGAAACCTGGAAAAAGTTGGTCTAACAAAATGAAAAATGCAATCAATTTTTTTGAAGAAATTTATAAAAATGAAAATACTTGCAAAATTCGATTGAAATAATGTTTTTTGTACAAGTACATTTTCATATTTTTGTCACTTCAAATATTTCTGACAACATGTTATTTTTGTAGCACAGATGACGATTCAATAATGGCTTGCGGAAAATTATTTAGATGGCTTCTAAACATTTGGAATTAATATTGTTGCTATGTATTTTTCTATGAATTTTTAACTTGCAAGACACAACAAATCTTTGTGACGCCGATCATTTTACTGAGCACAGTCTATGAGGTCATCCGACAACAGGGAGTTGATTTATTTTTCATGGTTATTTCTTAAAAATGGATTGTTATCGATAACATGAATTGAACCAAATATAACACTTTTTATTTTCCTTAATATATTTTATTTGACATTCAATTTTATCATAAAGAAATTAGCTATTTTTTTTTAACACACTTATGTTCTTTGTGTCAAGTTTTTATTTTTGCAGGTTTAGGATGATTGAATGGTCAATAAGGAGATTAAATTGTGATGGAAATTGGTCTTCAAAATACCAATCTCATGAGACACATAAGAACTCCATGTCCATATTCATTAAAACCATTACTCTTCCGCCCTTTGAATTATAAATCCAACCAAACAATTTAAAGCAAGCCTCAGTTATTTTTCCCAGCAAGAGTCACTTGTTCAATTTTCCTTCATTCACATGCACTTTTCGTCTACTCCACAAATAAAGGAAAGAAGCTTACCTTCATGCTTATTTCCCATTGTTATTATTATTTTCCATTAACATCTTCCATTTTTATTTTGATTTTCCTATCCTTTTCATTTCGCAATTAAACCCTGCTTGAATGCAAAGTATTGAGTCCATAGTCCTTTGAGTCTAAAATCCTTACAAAAACATCTCAAGGCTTGCATGCCTTAATGGAAATTCCTCATGCCGACGAACGATCAGAATACATCAATGTCCCTTGTTTATTGAATCTTTTAGGTACTCGACAACAACAAAATTATTCATACTTAGCAAGATGTGTTTGGGCATCTTGACTCTCATTGTCATCAATGGTGAGAGTTCTCGTGTTGAGTAGTGGCATCCATTAATAGCCTCTAAGTCAACAATTGCCTATTATGTTCGACCTTAGAACATCCATTCATATAACAGGAATTGTGCCAATGAGTTTTGAAGACATGAAGACTATCATTTTCAGAATTTTGGAGCAAATGTTGAAGACATGCAGCTGCGGAATTATTTGACAGCAGCAGAATCCAATAATAGCTACATAAACAAATAACAACTACTAAATCAGATGGTAGCAGCAGACTCAACACCATTTCGCAGCAGATTCAGCAAGTTTTAATAAAAGTAACAAAAAGTCATTTTGACTCTTCTCTCCATGCCTTGTCCAACGACTTGAAGAAGATTATGATTAGAATTTTTCAGCCACCACACATGCAACTCATCCATTTCCAAAGGTTAAGTTAAGATATGTCATTTTCTAACATTTTACAATAAAATTCCTTGAAAAGCTAGAATGATAATTTTTGGAAAAAAAACATTTGTCTTCCTCATCTCATAAAATTGCCAATTTCATAAGTTGGGGGGGTGGATACATTCATATTCATATTTTTCCGTATTCATATCACATTCAAAAGCCCACATACTTTCAAAAGATATTAACTATTACATTATTGTGATGAGCATAGAAATGCTTCTCAAAAGTACTGAAAAGATAATTGGATACAAACACAATCATGGTTGTCACACAAGAACCAACTATGATGCAATTCAATAAACAAATACTTTGCAACAATAATCAAATTATCATTATGCAAAGTTCAAAGATCAAAAATGAATGCAACAACAAAATATGGTTGTAACACAAAAACCAACCATGTTGCAATTCAAGTAAAAGACTTTGCATAAATATAAAGTTATCAAATGATATCATGAAAAGTTAAGTCAAAGCTCAAAGATAAAAAAAGAATTAACATAGATTGCATGAGGACATGCAATAGCTTCAGTTGAGGGTTATGTTGGGCTTTGAAATTGTCATTCACTTCCATTATATTTTCACTTATATTTCCATATTTTCACCTTCAATCCACCTCTATTTTATTACATTTACTTCCATTTCATTACATTTACCTTACCATTATCATTATTGGGTCACATTTATGTTTTACCAAAATATATTAATTCTTAGCATTTTTAAATGAATTTATCGTTAAAAATTATAAAATAATGTGCATGTGCTTATACCTAACAAGTGGGATGATATTGTTGACATGTGTAGGTCAAAAGGAAACTTCTAAGAGACCTTTATGTGGCCTCGCAAAACCAAATTCGAATTTGAGTGGAGAAGATCATGGGATCACAAGGATATGTGTATCATTTCCTATTTGTATTGAAACTCTAAGAAGACATGTGCCTTATCATTTCCTATTTCGATTGTAACTCTAGAGATATAGGGAGAGATTCACAGACTCTCATTAATGAGATAGATTCTCATCTTTTCGTATAAATAGAAGAATTTTTCTCCGATCATTTTATGTGTAAATTTGGAGAATTACTCATGTTTTGAATAAAGAAGAAGGCTTGCATTTGGAGTTTCTCAACTTTCCATCCTCATACTTTTAGATTAGCCATATAGAGTGTGTGAGATTTATTTGCTTTCATTATTAAGATTTATTTATTTTCATAGATTAAGATTTATTGCTTTATTAATTATTGTGTAACCTTATGCTAATCAAAGCATCTCAAGAAAAGAATTTTCTCTTTTCCAAAATTGGATTGCATGTGAAGCATTGGAGCACACAGTGATCCTAGTTTTCCTATACATGGTTTTACAATGTTTTCTGAGGATTATGTTTTACATTCACTGTTTAATTTTATGTAGAGCATTTCAAGAAGGTATAGTTCTTCTAAAATTGATTGAGTGAGGCATCTAGAACAGACAGTGGTTTAGTTTCCTTTCTCATGATTTTATCATGCTTTCAGATTAAATTTCTTATCTATTGTGTCATCTCATCTTCAAAATTTCAAAAAGGTAACCCTTCCAAAATTGATTGCTTAAAAACATTAGATTACACAGTCATTGCAAGATTTTACATGTTTTCTTTTACATGCTTTCTTTATGCTTTCCTAGATCATGTTTTCTTTCATTTAATGTATAATCGAGTACTTAGTCACTTCAAGAAGATTGACTCCTAAATTGAATGGTTCATGGGTATTTGATGATATAATAGATCATAGTTGTCTTTTCCATTTGTTTTAGATTGTCATTTTTATTCTTATTTCAATCCATGAATAGGATTAGTTTGATTTTGATCAAGAGATTTCAAGGATAAGAAAGGAAGTGATTTCATTTTCATCTTATCATATGAATGCAATTGTCTTTAGATTAATGCTCTGTTTTTCATAGACTAGTTCAGGTACATTTCCTTTTCTTCCTTTTCTTCATAGTTTAATCATTTCATTTAGAGTAATTCCTAGTTTAGTTCCTTTCATTATAAAAATTCCTTTTATTCCTTATTTAGAAATTAGTTTTCAACATTAAAATTCATTAGATTTTGTCCACTAACATTTAAAGATTTCATCTAGAAGCATAGCTTTCATTTATTAGATTAATTTCTTTAGGCATAAGAAACAAAACCCCAAAAAAACATAAAATCATGCTCAACAAAGTAAGAAACAAGGTTAGCTAAGCACATATTGTGCACCGTACTTACTAAGCCCGGTCAATAATTTATGTTAGCAATTTAAGATATTAAATTGACTGAACAATTTCCTTGCGAGCCTTGCTATAAATACTCTTGTAATTGATAATACTTTTCATCTTACATCCCAAGATTTTTTATATTTTCTTCAATATTAGTCATGTAGGAACTTATTCTTGCTAAATGGTTTAATTGCACTCTCCTACTGAGTGCATCAACTTCTTTGTTCTCCTTTCATTTCATATATTTATTTCAAAATAATCTAAATGAGCATCGTTAACCATCTAGTTTGTCTTGAATTTAACTTTGAATGTTCAAATAAATACTTCAGTGCTCCATGATTAGTCATTAGAGTGAATTTTCTACTAGGAAGGTAATATCTCTGCATATTTAGTGCACAGATGATGGAAACCAAATTCCACATCATGAGTTACATAATGGTACTCTTGCCCATTTAACTTTAATAATACATAACAAACCATGTAGTCCTCTTGCATAAATTCTCCACCAAGTATTTCCTTATAGCCATCCATGAAAACCACAAAATCCTTTTTTGGATCTACAATTCTTAGCACTGGTGTATTAGTTAATAGTGTCTTCAACCGATCAAAACTTGCTGCAGAATCAATGATCCAGTCAAACCTCTTCCCTTTCCTTTACAAAGCAATAATTTGACAACCAATATTGGAGAAATATTTAATATATCTCCTATAATTGCATTCTGGTCCCATGAAGGACCTATATTTAGCCACATTTTTAGGTGTTGGCCATTCCATGATAGCCTTAACTTTCTTTGGATCCAATACTACTCCCTCCTTTAAGACAATGTGTCCCAAGCAATAAATTTTTTGATGAAATAAATTATATTTACTAATATTTTCATAAATTTTGTGCTTTCTTTTTATATATAGTATTATAGCGAGATGTTAGACATTCTCCTCCTTGTTCTTTGAATAGACTTTAATGTCATCAACGAAGACAATACAAAACTTATCCAAATAAGGTCGTAGAATGTTATTCATGAGAGACATACAAATTTCAAGGGCATTGGTAAGTCCTATGGGAACTACCATGAATTCATATTCCCATATATTGTTCGGAAGATTGTTTTATGAATAAACCTATCTTTTATACACACGTAATGATAGCCTAATCTCAAATCAATTTTGGACAAGATTTTTTCTCCTCTTAACTCATCGAATAAATCATCAATTGATGATAATGGATTCCCATTCTTGATGGTCACCTTATTTATTTATCAGTGATTAATGCACAACCTGAGTGTCCCATCCTTCTACTCAATGAATAGAACTGGTGCTCCACATGGTGACATACTTTGTCTTATGTAGCCTTTACCTAGTATCTCCTTAAGATGTACCTTGAGTTCAAATAATTTTGGAGTGCTCCTTATATACGAATCTTTGGATGTTGGAGTTGACCTTGGCACTAATTCATTGGAAGCATCTACTTCATAGTCAAGAGGTAAACCAAGAATTTCTTCGAGGAATACATTTTAGAACTACTTATTCCCTCAAAATATCATTGTCGTCATTCTCAACATTACAATTAACTCCAGTGTTGTTGTATATTTCCATAAAAAATATTACACATCCTTTTTTGCAGCTTCTTTTGGCTTAAATGGCTGAATTTTTTCTCACTGAGGTAAGTTTTAGTTTTCTATGTAATACTTTAGCATCTCCAACTTCATCGAAACATTTAATGGTCTTCTGAAAGAAGTCAAAATTGGCTTGTTTCACATATAACTAGTCCACATTGAGGTTTGACACTATTGGCATACTATTTAATTCAATTGGGAACACCCAATGACCAACTCTTCTTTTTGTCCCCATTGCTAGTTGAACTAGACAAGAATCAGCACATGCTTCATAGAAAATTTTAGGGGCGAATGTTCGCCCTTTGGCGAAATTAAGGGGTTTTAAATTTTTAGTGGGCGAATATTTTGTATCATAGTACATTTTTACAAACCACCTCAAATAGCCCACCTTATTTTAAGGGAGAGGGTAAAAAAGGTAAATTTAGCCCTTGGAATTAGGAGTTACAACCTTCCATTCGCCCATTTTCAAGAATAGGTTTTATTTAAGTGAATCCATTCGCCCATTTTCAAGAATAGGTTTTATTTAAGTGAATCCTATGGGCCAAATACCATATTTATAAAAGAGCTATGGTAAATTAATAAAAATATAAATAAATGAGAAGTATGGTAAATAAATAAAACATTTTTCATATTTATATACATGCAAGGGTGTAAACAAATAAAAATATAAGTAAAGTGGAGGTATGGTAAATAAATAAAAATATAAATAAACTAGACGTATGGTAAATAAATAAAACCTCTTTTTATATTTACTCCATAAGTCACCTTATATTTACGAACAAAAAATGCGTTATATTTAGGTGAAACCTATGGGCAAAATACTATGGGACAAATACCATGGACTAGATTGTGATTAATACCATGAAAAAAACATTATTAACCCTAATATTAGTATTAATAAAAATAAAAATGGCACATGGTATTGACCCATGTTATTCACCAAAATGGCACATGGTATTGACCCATGGTATTCACCAAAATGGCACATGGTATTGACCCATGGTATTACATGGTATTGACCCATGGTATTCACATGGAATGTAGCCTATTTAAATGGGGGAATTAACCCAACATAGATCCATCTTTACTCTGGATCTACTAACCACCGAGAGGTATCAAATATCATGATATGCAAACTAGCATAGAGTGAAAAAATATTTGATCCGAGTAAAAATGGATGTTGTAATTTAATGTATGTTAAACAATTTAGCTTGGTTAAAATAAAAAATAAAATAAAAATCAACTATTAATTTTATTA